>SJYQ01006270.1:267699-423237 GCA_006410935.1 Redunca redunca
CAGAAATAGATGGTCATATGCAAAAGCAGAAATAGTTGCTGTGCTAAATGAAGCTGATAGTGAAACTTTTTTTCAGAAATTAATATTGTCACTACTTCATTTTCTGTTTGTTTGTTTGTTTTTTAATTTTATTGATATTTTAATTAATAAAAATGTTAATTTCCATGTACAAAATCTGTTTGTGTACTCTTTTTCTGACTAAATATGAAAATATTGACTGAAATGAAACATAATTAGAACCTTATTAAAATTCACAAAACTAGTAAGTGTAAAAGAAATTTAAACTGTTCCAATGAGGTCTTTATAAATCTACAGCATTTATACATACTCCTAAAGTTATTAGTTAGTAAAGTAATGCTCAAAATTCTCCAAGCCAGGCTTCAGCAATACGTGAACCATGAACTTCCAGATGTTCGTGGAAGCTGGTTTTAGAAAAGGCAGAGGAACCAGATATCAAATTGCCAACATCCACTGGATCACTGAAAAAGCAAGAGAGTTCTAGAAAAACATCTATTTCTGGTTTATTGATTATGCCAAAATCTTTGTGTAGATCAAAACAAACTGTGGAAAACTATGAAAGAGATAGGAATACCAGACCACCTGACCTGCCTCTTAAGAAACCTGTTATCAGGTTAGGAAGCAACAGTTAGAACTGGACATGGAACAACAGACTGGTTCCAAATAGGAAAAGGAGTATGTCAAGGCTGTATATTGTCACCCTGCTTATTTAACTTATATGCAGAGTACATCATGAGAAACGCTGGCCTGGATGAAGCACAAGCTGGAATCAAGAATGCCGGGAGCGATATCAATAACCTGAGAAAGGCAGATGATACCACCCTTATGACAGAAGAACTAAAGAGACTCTTGATGAAAGTGAAAGAGGAGAGTGAAAAAGTTGACTTAAAGGTCAACATTCAGAAAATGAAGATCATGGCATCTGGTCCCATCACTTCATAGGAAATAGATGGGGAAACAGTGGAAACAGTGGCTGACTTTATTTATTTTGGCTCCAAAATCACTGCAGATGGTGATTGCAGCCATGAAATTAAAAGACACTTACTCCTTGGAAGGAAAGTTATGACCAACCTAGACAGCATATTAAAAAGCAGAGACATTACTTTGTCAACAAAGGTCCGTCTAGTCAAGGCTATGGTTTTTCCAGTGATCATGTATGGATGTGAGAGTTGGACTATAAAGAAATCTGAGTGCCGAAGAACTGATGCTTTTGAACTGTGATGTTGGAGAAGACTCTTGAGAGTCCCTTGGACTGTAAGGAGATCCAACCAGTCCATCCTAAATGAGATCAGTCCAGGGTGTTCATTGGAAGGACTGATGTTGAAGCTGAAACCCCAATACTTTGGCCGCCTGATGCGAAGAGCTGACATTTGAAAAGTCCCTGATGCTGGGAAAGGTTGAAGGCGGGAGGAGGAAGGGACGACAGAGGATGAGATGGTTGGATGGCATCACCAACTCAATGGACATGAGTTTGGGTAAATTCCGGGAGTTGGTGATGGACAGGGAGGCCTGGCATGCTGCGGTTTATGGGGTCACAAAGAGTCAAACACGACTGAGTGACTGAACTGCACTGAACTGTACTGAAAGTTATTAAAGCTTCAGTTTGTACTAGGAATTTCATTTTACCCTGTCCATAAGAACACACACGTAAATTATTTCACCTAAACCATTTTATGGTAAATTAAAGATCATTTGTCTGTCTACTATAAATACTTTGGTATTCCCCTTAAAATAGAGTGTTTTCTTTTACACTATAAAGCCACAATGCGTGTGTGTTTCTGTGTGCAAGCATGTGAGTCTGACTCTTTGTAACCCCATTGTGTGTAGCCTGCCAGGCTTCTCTGTCCATGAAATTTTCCGGGCAAGAAAACTGGAGTGATTTGCCATTTCCTACTCCAGGGGATCTTCCTGACCCAGGGATCAAACCCAAGCCTCCGCATCTCCTGCACTGGTGCGCAGATTCTTTACCACTGGGCCACCTGCGAAGCCCAGAGCCACAGTACAGTGACAAAAATCAGAAAAAAAAAAAAAATTAACATTGCCTAATACTATTACAAAATCTACAACCCATCTTCAAATTCTGTCAAATGACCCAATAATGCTCTTATAAGTATCTTTGTTTATCTTGATGTTTAGGATCTAATCTGGAATCAAGCAATAGTACATTTAGTCTCCATTTGAAGAGTACCCTTCCTTTGGAGACCTCTAGGTCTTTTATCATGACTAGACTCAAATCTGTCTTAGTAGAGATATCACAGAAATGATTAAGTGAATTTCTAAACTTTTTGTACTGTTAATAAAAATAAAAACATTTAAAAATCTTTCATTATGTGTAACCACGCACAAAATATTTTATTTATTTCTTATTGTAGGTCTTTGTTTCTCTGTTTCAGATATAGCAGTACATATATACCAATCCCAAACTCCCAGTCTATCCTTCCCTCCACTTTTTTTTACCAGAAGACAACCAGATGGCCAAGAGGCACATGAAGAGATACTCAACATCACTAATTACTGGAGAAATTCAAATCAAAACAACGAGGTATTACCTCACACTAGTCAGAATGGCCATCATCAAAAAATCTACAAACAATAAATGCTGGAGAGGGTATGGAGCAAAGGGAACTCTTGTACACTGTTGATGAGAATGTAAATTGGTGCAGCCACTATGGAGAACAGTGTAGATGTTTCATAAAAACAAAAAGAAAAAAACTAAAGATAGAGCTGTCATGTATCCAGCAATTCCCCTTCTGGGCATATACCCAGAAAAAAGAAAACATAATTCAAAAGGATAAATGCATCCCATTGTTCATTGGAACACTGTTTATAATGCATGCATGCTCAGTCGCTCAGCCATGTCAGACTCTTTGCGACCCTGTGGACTATATAGCCCACCAGGCTACTCTGTCTATGAGATTTTCCAGGCAAGAAAACTGGAGTGGGTTGCCATTTCCTTCTCCAGGGGACCCTTGCAGCCCAGGGATCAAACCCATGTCTCCTGCTTGGCAGGTGGATTCTTTATCACTGAGTCACCTGAGAAGTCCACTGTTTGTAATATTGACAAAATATTAAGTCACAAGAGGGAAATTACAAATTTTCACTTTGCAAAAGCTTCACTCTAAAAGCCAGTGAATCTCAAGTGCTGAAATGTGCTTCATAAAGAGGTCAGAAGAAGCAAAGCATTAAGGGTCTTAAGGTTAGCAGGCAAAACAAATCCTTCCACCAAATGAGGAGCTTGGATGAATTTAATTTGCAGAAGCTTGTTTATAAACTTCATTTTTTGTACCAGAGAACAACGGTTAGGGGCACAGACTACTTAAATATAATTTTGACTCAGAACAATTCAATCAAAGCAATGCTTTTTTCCACATCTCAAGGTCATTTTGACCCTTCTCTAGCTTATGAATATGATCAGATTCATTCAGCTTATCATTTCCAACCATCCCACCCAGGGACTGGCTTCTGACCTGGGAGCATCACTGAACAAAGCTTTGGTGGCGCCATGGCGGTAACTCTGCCGTTATCAGAGATGGTTCCAGAAACACAGTCTCACAGCTTGGCACTCAAACCAGAAGACCAGCTTCCAGCCTGGCAATTGCAAAATTCATCTAGGAGTTCTATTCAGAGAAAACGTGTTCTGGATGCTATAGAAAATAAACCAAAAATCCTCAGAATCGCATGATTTCCAGACTTTGACTGGAGTCACACTCTCAATAATCCCTTTGTTCTCTGAAGACACTTCTTCTGAAACATGATGCTTCTTGATGTATTTGTTCAGGTTCCTCTGAGCTATTTCAAAGCAAATCTTTACAAACAGTACTTGATGAGACATAGGCTCTGTAGACTTTTAGAAAAAAGAACTCATTCTGTCCTCAAGAATCAGTGATCACCGTTGACTTTTCTGCCCATGTCTTCAATATTTATTCCATTTATAATGTATGTTTGCACAACAAGGAAGGACACAAAGATCCTTACACATCCATATATGTAACACAGAGTCTGACTACTTCTAACCTTCAATCTATGCTTTCTTAAAAAAAAAAAAAAACCTAAGTGGATGAATACTCTTTCCCATTGTTCTAGCTAATATAATGCTGGAAGAGCACTTGCTGGTACTTCCAATTGAGTATCACTGAACAGGAATAAGCAAGGTGGGTTCCCTTCTCAAGATCTTAAAGATGAGGAAAAGTAAGGGTGGGAAAAATCAAATAAGTTGAAGCAGAATAACTCTGCTCCCAGAATAAAGAAAAAGAGTCAGACTGACTTCACATGCAAAATCATATACCAAGCTTAGGCAGGAGGATATCAGAAACACAAGCACAGAGAAGAAAACAAAAAAAAGTCTTGGGACATTGTATAAGTTAGCCCTTGTTACCTAACAAGCCACCACGAAACTTTAATAAGACAGTAAGTTTAATCATGATAAAAGTAATAGGTTTAAAATAATCATTTCACAAGACCATGGGCTGGCTACGAAATTCTTCACTTGTTCACAGTTCACAAGTGACTGACTCCACAGGCTCATGTGGTAAACTGAAGTTCAGTTAGTGGGTTGGCAGATCATGGGTGGGCTCTGTTATAGTTATAGGACCTTGGCTGGAACAGCTGGTGTGACTTGGCTCAGCTCTATGGGACTCATCTTCTAACAGACTAGCCAAGATCAAAATCTCATGACAAAGGCACAAGAGCAAGAGAGAGAGCAGAACCAAGACCACAAGAATCTAGGGTAAGAATTGTCACATCACCACTTCCCTTGCATTCTCTCGAGCCAAGCAAGTCACAGGAAAGCCCAGATTTAAGGAAAGACCTGGAAACTCAGATTCAGTTCAGTTCAGTCACTCAGTCATGTCTGACTCTTTGCAACCCAGTGGACTGCAGCATGCCAGGATTCCCTGTCCATCACCAACTCCTGGAGTTCACTCAAACTCATGTCCATCGAGTCAGTGATGCCATCCAATCATCTCATCATCCTCTTCTCCTCCTGCCTTCAATCTTTCCCAGAATCAGGGTCTTTTCAAATGAGTCAATTCTTCATATCAAGTGGCCAAAATATCAGAGTTTCAGCTTCAGCATCAGTCCTTCCAATGAATATTCAGAACTGATTTCCTTTATGATGGACTGGTCAGATCTCCTTGCAGTCCAAGGGACTCTCAAGAGTCTTCTCCAACACCACAGCTCAAAAGCATCAATTCTTTGCTGCTCAGCTTTCTTTATACTCCAACTCTCACACCCATACATGACTACTGGAAAAACCATACCTTTGACTAGATGAACCTTTTTTAGCAAAGTAATGTCTCTGCTTTTTAATATGCTGTCTAGGTTTGCCATAGCTTTTCTTCCAAGGAGCAAGGATCTTTTAATTTCATGGCTGCAGTCACCATCTGCAGTGATTTTTGAGACCGCAAAACTAAACTCTGTCACTGTTTCCTTTATTTCCCCATATATTTGCCATGAAGTTATGGGACCAGATGCCATGATCTTAGTTTTCTGAATGTTGAGTTTTAAACCAACTTTTTCACTCTCCTCTTTCACTTTCATCAAGAGGCTCTTTAGTTCTTCTTCACTAAAGATTCATAGATATAACTGAGCTATTTTTTGCCATCAATCTACCAGAAGGATGTTTTCAAAAATCCTAATAGTAGTATGCAGCTAAACACTATGCCTCTAGATGGAAGAGAGTGATGAGAAATAAGGCTGAGCTTTCAATTTAAGGCATAATTGGTTCAGTGCATTTTCAACTGGTTGCCAATGGGAGAATCTGAAAACAAATGTGATAGGATTAGGAACACTAAACTGGAAATATTGTGTAGAATTAACTGGAATAAGACGGGGTAATAGATAGCATATTGAAAAGCAGAGATATTACTTTGCCAACCAAGGTCCATCTAGTCAAGGCTATGGTTTTTCCAGTGGTCATGTATGGATGTGAGAGTTGTTGGATTGTGAAGAGGGCTGAGTGCCGAAGGATTGATGCTTTTGAAGTGTGTTGTTGGAGAAGACTCCTGAGAGTCCCGTGGACTGCAGGGAGAGCCAACCAGTCCATTCTAAAGGAGATCAGTCCTGGGTGTTCTTTGGAAGGAATGATGCTAAAGCTGAGACTCCAGTACTTTGGCCACCTCATGAGAAGAGTTGACTCACTGGAAAAGACTCTGATGCTGGGGGGGATTGGGGGCAGGAGCGGAAGGAGACGACAGAGGATGAGATGGCTGGATGGCATCACCAACTCGATGCATGTGAGTTTGAGTGATCTCCGGGAATTGGTGATGGACACGGAGGCCTGGGGTGCTGCAATTCATGGGGTCGCAAAGAGTCAGACACGACTGAGCAACTGAACTGAAATGAACTGAACTGAATGGGTGGGGAGCTCAGTTAGGAGCCCATTAGGGGATAAAGGTGAGGATTACTGTGGACCAGGGTCCTGACAGCAGTGGTGAAGTTGAAGAGAGGCAGGCTGGCTTGAGAAAGCTAAAGGAAAGAAAATAAAAGACTTGGTATCTAAAAACTACAGCACTATTTACAATAGCCAGGACATGGAAACAACCTGAATGTCCATCAAAAGAGTAAAGGATAAAGAAGAGGTGGTACATATGCACAATGGACTATTACTTGGCCAAATAAAGGAATGAAAATGAGCCATTTGTAGAGACATGGTTGGACCTAAAGACTGATGTACAGAGTGAAGAAAGGCAGAAAGAGAAAAACAAGTATCATATATGAATGCATATACAAGGGACCTAGATAAGTGGCACAGATGAATCTATTTGGAAAGCAGAAATAGAAACACAGACATAGAAAACAAACATTTGGATACCAAGGGGGGAAAGGGTGGTGGGGGTGATGATCAGGTGATTGAGGTTGTGGAGAGATGAATAGATAGATGGATTGATAGATGACTAGATATGTAAATGAATAGATAGATGGTAAAGACAGATAAATGGATAGATAGATGGATAGGTAGATAGATAGATGATAGTTGCACACATATATGTGTGCCATACATACATACATAATTTTGCCAAAAAAAAAAATTATGAAGAAGCAAGGGCTTCTCACCCCCTTGTCCTCATACCTCCACTATGCTACCAAACCAATCATCCCATACAGACTACTGAACCTCTTGTCATGATCTCTCCTGGTTCTTTAACTTTCCATTTATTGCAGCTCTTCCTGGAATATTCTTGAGTATTGTTCAGTAATGGTTTTCTGCAGATCTTGCATTGCCCTCTTATAATGAATTACCACCAATCCTCCTGGGAAGCTGTGCTCTATTGATTAGACAATCACTTGCCATATCACCCTGCAGGTTCTTGTAGTGTAAGACTATATAGAGAAGTTCTATTGACTAATAGGACATATGAAACTAGAAAGTCAGCAGACTGGAGATGGAAGCTGAATAGTTAACACATTTTCTGATGGGAGAAAGCTGAACAGCACAGGCAATGTTAGCCAGCAGAAGGTCTAGGCTTAACCTGCGAAAACTGCCCTTACTGGCTATGTGCCCTCAGTTGTTTAATCCTTTTGATTCTCCTTTTCTTCATCTGCATAGTGAGGGATAATAATACTTACCTCATAAATCTGCTGTGTGAATTAAACAAGATTATGTATACAAAGTGTGGCGCAAAACACCTAGTACATTGCGGTTAGCCAGTAAATGAGCATTTCTTCCTTTAGTTACATAAATGTAGATCTTCACTGAATATAAAATAGAGAAGAAAAGATGAGAAAAAGAGGACTAAGACAAGATATTCTTTTTTTATTAATTTTAGCATTTTATTTTATATTGGAGTATAGCCAGTTGTGGCTTCCTTGGTGGCTCAGTGGTAAAGAATCTGCCTGCCAGTGCAGAAGATGTGGGTTAGATCTCTGGTCTGGGAAGATCTCCTGACCAGGAAATGGCAACCCACTCCAGTATTCTTGCCTGGAGAATCCCATGCACTGAAGAGCCTGGTGGGTCACAAAGAGTTGGACAAAACTTAGCAACTGAAAAACAACAACAAATAGCCAATTAACAATGTTGTGATAGTTTCAGATAGCATAGTGAAGGGACTCAGCCATACATATATAAGAATCCATTCTTCCCAAATGCCTCTCTAGTCCAGGCTTCCGCATGACCCTGAACAGAGTTCCCTGTGCTCTGCAGTTCGTTTTTGTTGATTATCCATTTTAAATAAAGCAGCGTATACATGTCCATCCCAAACTCCCTAACTATCCTTTCTCCTGGTCTTTCCCCACTGGCAACCATAAGTTCATTCTCTAAGTCTGTGAATCTATTGCTGCTTTGTAAATAAGTTCCTCTTAAAAGGTCTCCTCAAACTTGAATAGCTATTGAGTAGCTTATTGTTTACAGAGGTGGAAATGGCCACCCACTCCAGTACTCTTGCCTGGAGAATCCCATGGATGGAGGAGCCTGGTAGGCTGCAGTCCATGGGGTCACAAAGAGTTGGACACAACTGAGCAACTTCATTTTCACTTTTCACCATCAAAACATCAAGAATCATGTTTCACTCTGTTTCTGCTGCTTATCGCTACATAGAAAATGACCCTGAAATTGAGTGACTTAAAATAGCAGCATTCACTTCAATCAAAGGCCCACCATTTGAGTCAGGATGAGAAGGCATAGCTCAGCTGTGACCTAGCCAGTATCAGCTCTTGTGAAGATTCATTTCCTGACATGTGAACAGTTGCTGCCTACTGTTGGCTGGGACCACATGGAGGCTTTCCCTGAGATCTTTGCTTCGCAGCATGGTTGCTGGGTTCCCAGGGTGAGTGTTCCTGAAGGATTAGGTGGAAGCTGTATTCCTTTTGTAATTCAACTTCAAAAGCCATACAGTGCCGCTTCCAGCATAGTCACAGTTCCATCAAGTTTCAAGAGAAAGCTACACAGAACCTACCTCTCAATGGCAAGGTACCAAGGTCACAGTGACACGTACATGAGGGGATACATTGGTTCAGAAATCTTTGGAAAATGCAGTCTGTCACATTCCCCAACCAGTCACGGACTCAGAGGAAACTTTCACCTCTGCATTTTTGGGGGGACATACCTTGTACTCTGCGTAACAGCCAGTAAGGCCATGGCATTACCTATTTTGGGGATATTTCCTTCCTGGTGTGGGTGAATGTGTTCAAAGGCCCATGAGGTATGTCTTCAGTAAAAGTGAGATAACTCTTTAGCTCATAAATATAATACATTTTTCTTTTGGAAAGAAGGGAAGGAGAGAGGGAGGGACAGAAGGAGAGAGAAGAAGAAAGGAAGGAATATATAGAAAAAATACCCATCCAACCATCTCCTACGCAGAATCATATACCTAGTCCTGTAAACTGATTTTTAAAAATCTTTCCATGGCATAGTGGTCCATTTTATGAAACAGTTATATGTGTTTAACTAATTCCCTGCTGATGCAATATTTATAATGCTTACAATTTTTTGCCACTGTAAAAATATAAGAAAATGCACTTTCTATTAAAACATACTTCAGGACAGTAAAGCATCTGTCTACAGTGCAGGAGACCAGGGTTCAATCCCTGGGTCGGAAAGATCCCCTGGAGAAGGAAATGGCAATCCACTCCAGTACTATTGCCTGGAAAATCCCATGGACAGAGGAGCCTGGCTACAGTCCATGGGGTCACAAAGAGTCAGACAAGACTGAGTGACTTCACTTTTCACTTTTTTCACTTTCAGGACTCTTATCTTAGTATTTCCTTAAGCCTTATATTAAATTGTCTATGAATTTTAAATTAGGGTTTTCTTTTTTTAAAAGGAAAGAGTAAGGTTTCTGGCCCAATTACTCCTTCAAAGACTCTTGATAACACCCTGATAAGACCAGATAACACTCCACTCTCATAATTACTTCAAAAACTCACTTAGTGTTAAAAATGGCAATTAGTATTTTGTTGCTATATATCTGTACATAAAGTTATAGTTGTACAACAATATATTTATTTGCACATATGTCAAGCATAATATAGTGGTTTATGTTAATTATTTTATTTAATTATTAAGCCAACTATATGAAGCATATATTAATATCCTTATCCTGCTGATGGTAAATAAACTCACAGAAGTTAAGTTTCATCTTCAAGGACTTCTGAGCCAGCAAGTGGTAGCCCCCTATATATATATGTTATATAAGAGGACTGGGGTGAGCTTCATGAATCCCCCTATATAGCATATATTTCCACTGAAGTGCATATAAAATATAAGCAGAAGCAAAAATGGATTAACATTTATACACAGTCTTTCACGGCAATTCCTTATTCTGAAGTTCTCCAGTGGTTGCTTATTATTTGATCAATCATGCTCTTTCCACGTCTACCCTCTTTCATTCACAGCTGATGTTCCTGCTTGATCTTGGCTACATCTTTCACTAGCTTTCCCTGACCTTTAGCCCTGCATCTCCTTTTCCTTTTATTTCCATCACTGATTCTCTTCCTCCTCACCACCGCCCTTAGAATGGGCCTTCCAGACGCCACATTCTTCTCTCTGCTCGTTTAATACTCACTCTAGGAGAGCTCCTGGTGGCTCAGACAGTAAAGCGTCTGCCTGCAGTGCGGGAGACCCGGGTTTGATTCCTGGGTCAGGAGGATCCCCTGGAGAAGGAAATGGCAATCCACTCCAGCACTCTTGCCTGGAAAATCCCATGGACGGAGAAGCCTGATAGGCTACAGTCCATGGGGTCCCAAAGAGTCAGACACGACTGAGTGACTTCACTTTCACTAGGAGAGCTCATCTATCCTCTTAGCTTTAAACATCACTTCTATGCTAATGACACCTAAATTACATTTCCAGCCCCATCTTCACTCAAGGCAAATGCTCATTAATCACCGAGCTTCTGTTCCCTGTCTCTTATCCTGCTGGACACATTCAGTGGTATATTCTACTGTTTCCACACATTTAAAACGGAAGACATCATCTGCCCACAAAACTGAATCTCCAAACTCCCCTTTGTGGTCAGTGATAACACCCTTCCAACTGTTTCTACCCAAATTTTGGAGAAATACCATAACATGAATGCTTCTTTCATTAATTTGATTTTCATTGTTATAAAGTGCTAAAGGAAAAAATGGAATACATGCTTAGAGATGTTCTTCAAATCTTTAGCTAAATTCTCTCTCTCTCTGCAGTTATCAAAACAGTATGGTATTGGCATAAAAGCAGACATATAGATCAAATGAACAAAATAGCATAAAAATATATCTATACATATATGTCAGTTACCATAGGACTAAGAGGTTAAAGATGATGGAGAAAGGATATTCATGTCAATAAACTGTGTTGGAAAACTGGATAGTCACATGCAAAAGAATGAAACACCAGTCACAAAAACAAAACAAAGAAAAACTCAAAATGGATTAAATAATTGAACATAAGACCTGAAGTCATAAAACTCCTAGAAGAAAATACAAGAGGCAAGCTCCTTAACATTTGACTTGGCAATGTTTTGTTTTCTTTTGGATTTGACAGGAAAAACAATAGCAACAAAAGCAAAAGTAAACAAGAAGGGCTTTATGAAACTGAAAATCTTCTGCACAGCAAAAGAAATCATCGTCAAAATGAAGGGGAAGCCTACTGGATGTGTGAAAATATTTGTAAACCATATATCCAATAAAGGGTTAATATTGCAACATACAAGACCTCACACAGCTCAATAGCAAAAAAGAAATAACCCAATTAAAAATTGGCAAAGGACTTAAACATTTTTCCAAAGAAGATAAACAAATGAACAACAAGTATTTGTAAATTGCTCAGCATTTCTGTTCACCAGGGAAATGCAAATCAAAGCAACAATTAGATCTCATCTCAAATCTATTAGGATGGCTCTTATCAAACGACAAGAAATAACAAAACACTGATGAGGACGCAGAGAAAGGGGAAGACTTGCACACTGTTAGTGGGAATGTAACATGGAAAATAGTATGGTGGCCCTTGAAGAAATTAAAAATAAAACCAACAGTAATCCTACTTTTGAGTATACATCCATAGCAAATGGAATCACCTTGACAACATATCTGTAAGCCCCTGTTTGCAGCAGCATTATTCACAATATCAAGGTAGGGAGACAACCTCAGTGTCCATTAGTGGATGATAAATAAAAATGTGATATATATACACACAATGGAATATTATTCAGCTATCAAGAGGAGGAATTTTTTTATTTGGGACAACATAGATGAAAATCACTGCAGATGGTGATAGCAGCCATGAAATTAAAAGATGCTTACTTACTCCTTGGAAGAAAATTATGACCAACTTAGCATATTAAAAAGCAGAGATATTACTTTGTCAACAAAGGTCCATCTAGTCAAGGCTATGGTTTTTCCAGTGGTCATGTATGGATGTGAGAGTTGGACTGTGAAGAAAGCTGAGCGCTGAAGAATTGATGCTTTTGAACTGTGGTGTTGGAGAAGACTCTTGAGAGTCCCTTGGACTGCAAGGAGATCCAACCAGTCCCTCCTAAAGTAGATCAGTCCTGGGTATTCACTGGGAGGACTGATGCTGAAGCTGAAACTCCAATACTTTGGCCATGTGATGCAAAGAGCTGACTCATTGGAAAAGACCCTGATGCCGGGAAAGATTGAGGGCAGGAGGAGAAGGGGATGACAGAGGATAAGATGGTTCGATGGCATCACTGACTCAATGAACATGGGTTTGGGTGGACTCCAGGAGTTGGTGATGGACAGGGAGGCCTGACATGCCTCAGTTCATGGGGTCGCAAAGAGTCGGACATGACTGAGCAACTAACTGAACTGAACTGAGATGAACCTGGAGGGCATAATGCAACTTGAAATAACTAGAAAGAAAAACATAAATATCACATGGCATGACTTATTTACATGTGGAATTCTAAAAAAAAAAAAAAAAAGAAAGAAAGAAAAGGTCAGAGTCATAGGCGTAGAGTTGAAAAGCAGTTGCCAGGGCTGGGGATTGGAGAAAACAGGGAGAGGCTGGTTGGTAAAAGGGTACAACCTTGGTAATGTTTGGTAAAACCTTGAATTGTAAAATTATAAAGTTCTCAGAATCTAATCTATAATGTGGAGACTATAATTAATAACATTGTTTTGAATGATTGAAATTCACTAAGAGAAAAGGACTTAAATGTTCTCATACAAACAAAAAAAGACAAATATGTGAAGTGATGAATATGTTAGTTGACATTAAATCCACGAGGTGATTCTTTTATAATGTAAAAGAATGTTATGTATAGAATAATGTGTGAAATTTTTATTTTTCAATTATACCTCAGTAAAGCTAGAAAATAAATAAATAAGATACAATCTGACCTCAGCATATTTTCCCCTGTGTTCTTCATTACTCAAAGCCATGTGTTCCACATTTTCATGAAAATAAAATCCTCAGCATTTTTGTTTCAAGTCTCTTTTTCACCTTCCTGCTCCACATAAGTAGATAACAGTGTTTCAGGGAGAAGTACTCACATCTTCCTTATCTTTATATCACTTAGTTGGTATTATGCCAGGCTTGAAAGGTACTCAAGAAATATTTGTTGAAATGAATGGATTTTCCTAATCAGATGTGCTTTGAAAACAGAGTCTTTTGTACAAGGACAATAAAATAAACACTTAGTAGGAGCTTAATAAATATGCCTTGACTGATTAGAATGGGCTAGCCTGGTTTTATAATTCAGGCAAACATGGAAAATAAACTACCATCTCAGGCTGGCTTTTTCTCCCAGAATTGAGTGAAGATGAATTATCCCTTTGAGTCATATAAGATGAGTATCTGGCCTGGCATCCATAGAGAAAAGTAAATTAGATTTTTAAAATAGTTTCAGGGTTAACAATGTAAGATGTTATTAGTAACACAAGTAAGGAACCATTATTAATGCAGTCTATGACCTTTATCTTGATGTACCAGAATAAGAGATTTATACATCAGAATGGGGTGAATTGTTCATTTTCATCAGGATTTGGAAACAAAGGGCAGAAACTCAGATTGGGAACATTCAGATTTGTCTGAAGCCCAACTGGGAGAATGCACTGCAATTTCCCAGGGTTAGTACAAGGCCTTCAGAAACCCAACCAGCCCAGAGGGAGATGAGATTTAAGAGGAAGAAAGCTACTTTTTACATATAAATATGTAAGTAATAACTAGTAGTAATTTAAAAGGAAATAAAGGAAATCAAAAAACCATATATGTCAGTTTAATGAGATTTGGGGAAAAAAATTATGCTATTCTTTTAAGGTTTGCTTCAATATGACAGGGTCCCTTTAACACATTGCATTTAATAGAGGTTAAAGAGTTTTAACCAATCTTCACCTAGATGTATTAAATATCAAGCAGATTTTATAAACTGCCCAGAGATTTCAATACTAGTAATTGTGGAATTAGCAAATCTTCCTTTCTAATTGTTAGTACCCTCTGTAATTGAACAGAGAGTAGGTGTAAGCAACATGAAGATTTAGCATTTAGACTGCTATTGAAAGAAAAAAATGATTCAAAAATGTATTCAGTGTGCTTAAGACTTAACAAATATTGTCTCAACTCAGGAAAATAAATATGGAATGAAAATAGCCCTAATTTCTTGCTCTGAGGCAAGTGTTCAATTTACCAATTTTTAAAATGTATTTAATAAATAGATTATTAAATCAAGTGCAATGCTCATTAAAGATCATATCAATTTAAGGAATTCATCTCAGCTATGATTTATTCAATCTAATGCCCCATTGATTAAATGTTCTTCAGCTCTCAAAAAGTCCACTTCAGGTTTAATAGGTATCAGGTCAATTTAGAAAAGCATTTAGCATGCATGAAAGCCAACAAGCGAGGAAGTGATTTGTACAAGCCGTGCTGTAGGGCGCCATAAGTGGGAGTGATGTTGGGAAATAGTGTCCTTAAAATGCTACTTAAAAGCATTTCAGAGGGAAAATACTGCAATTTTGTAAGCTTCTCAAGTGTCTCTAAGTGGGACAGATGGGAGTAAATGACATAATCTGGGGAGAGGGTGGTAGAAGGGAGACACTCTTGAATAGACCTAGGTATATGACTTTCTAAAATACCTGCCTAATGGTTAAAGTGCCTTCCCTGAAGTCATGTGAATTAGGGCCTTAACTACAGCTCATGAGTTCCAAGGATACATTTCATTCTTCTCAGTATTATGTCCCCAGGATGTGCGTGCTCAGTTGCTCAGTTGGGTCTTTTTGCCATCCCATGGACTGTAGTCCGCTAGGCACCTCTGTCCATAGAATTTCCCAGGCAAGAGTGCTGGAGTAGGTTGTCATTTCCTTCTCCAGAGAATCTTCCTGATCCAGAGGTTGAACCCAGGTCTCTATGGCACCTCAAGAGAGGCAGTGATCCCCACCATATGGAAAAAAAAATCAAGAAACATTTCTAAGCCTAGAAAATGCATGAAACATGGCAGGCAGGCAGGCAACACCCTGTCTAGTGCTTAAGAGAAGAAATATAGGTGCCAAGTTAAATAAATGGATTAGGGATAGTCTTTTCCACAAATGATGCTAGAAAAATAAATGTCCACGTAAAATAATTCCTGACTTCAGACTCACTCCTGACACACAAAAAGTAATTTGAGATGGTATAGAGATTTACCTGTAAAAATTAGAATAAAGGTTTTGGAAGAAAATACATAGAAATGCCTTCACAAATTTGGGTAAGGCAAACATTTCCTATACAGAACACAAAAACCATTCATCATAAAAGAAGAATATGATTGATAGGACTTCATCAAAAGGAAAAGGATATGCTTCATCATGAAGATAAATTGGCAAGTCATAGACAAGAAGAAATTTGGCAATATGTAATAGTGGACCAGGAAATGCTATCCAGAATATATAAAGAAATTTGACAAATTAATAACAAAAATACAAACAATTTCACTTTTAAAATGGATAAAAGATTTAAACTGATAAATCACTAAAAAAAATATGGATAGACAATAAGTTTATGAGAATACACTCAATTAATCCTCAGGAAAGCACTAAGTAAAACCAATTTTTTTTTAATGAAAATATTTAGGAATATTTACCATAAAAAACCTTGATAATGTCAACTGTTGTAAAGGGAATTAAGTAACCAGAATGTTCATACACTGCTTGTAGAAATCATTTTCAAAACTCTGGTAAATTTTTTTTTATTAAGTTAAGCATTTGTTGTTGTTTAGTCACTAAGTCATGTCCAAGGAAGCCTGGATAGGCTGCTGCTGCTGCTGCTGCTGCTGCTGCTAAGTCGCTTCAGTCGTGTCTGACTCTGTGCGAGCCCACCAGGCTCCCCCGTGCCTGGGATTCTCCAGGCAAGAACACTGGAGTGGGTTGCCATTTCCTTCTCCAATCCATGAAAGAAAAAGTGAAAGTGAAGTCGCTCAGTCATGTCTGACTCTTAGTGACCCCACGGACTGCAGCCTACCAGGCTCCTCCATCCATGGGATTTTCCACCCCACTGGAGTGGGGTGCCATAGATAGGATATACCTCAACAATCCCAATCCTATGTATGTACCCAAAAGAAAGAACAAAAACAAGTATCCACACACGACATACAAGAAAGTTGAAAGCAGTCCTGTTTACAATAGCCTTAAATTGAATAGATAGCCTTAAACTGGAGAAGGAAATGGCAACCCACTCCAGTATTCTTGCCTGGAAAATCCCATGGACAGAGGAGCCTGGCAGGCTACAGTCCACAGGGTTGCAAAACAGTCGGACACAACTTAGCAACTCAACAACAGCAACAACATGGTTGAGACACTAGTTACATGCTGATTGAGAGAGTGGGGGCCCTTCCAAGACCACAGGTCCACACTCTGACCTGAACCTTACTCAGTGGGCAAAAGAAAGGAACCTCAATAAATCCAGAACCACACTCGGCAACTTCTTAACAATGCTGTGTAAGTAACTAGATGTACGAAGATGAGGGGATGGTAAAAAATCAAGCAAATACCTGAAATTCTGAATGTCCTTTGGGTTCATTAGGGCCCTACCCCACCTCAAAGGCTTCCCTGGTGGCTCAGTCCTAAAGAGTCTGCCTGCAATGCAGGAGAGCCGGGCTCGATCCCTGGGTTGGGAAGATCCCCTGGAGAAGGAAATGGGAACCCACTCCAGTATTCTTGCCTGGAGAATTCCATGGACAGAGGAGCCTGGCGGACTGCAGTCCATGGGGTCACAGGGAGTTGGACACAAATGAGTGACTAACACGTTAAATTGAATATAGTCATTAATACACATCCTAGGAGATGGCAATGGCAGCCCTCTCTAGTACTCTTGTCTGGAAAATCCCATGGATGGAGGAGCCCGGTAGGCTGCAGTCCATGGAGTCGCTAAGAGTCGGGCACGACTGAACAACTTCACTTTCACTTTTCACTTTCATGCATTGGAGAAGGAAATGGCAACCCACTCCAGTGTTCTTGCCTGGAGAATCCCATGGACGGGGAATCTGATGGGCTGCCGTCTATGGGGTCGCACAGAGTCGGACACAACTGAAGCGACTTAGCAGCAGCAGCAGCATGGGGTTTCCCAGGTGGCTCAGCGGTAAAGAATTCACTTGCAATCCAGAATCCCCGAGTCGGGAAGATCCCCTAGAGGAGGGCATGGTAACCCACTCAGTATTCTTGCCTGTGAAAATCCCATGGACAGAGGAGACTGGTGGGCTACAGTCCATAGGGCTGCAAAAAGTTAGACATGACTGAAGTGACTGAGCATACACACAAACACCCTGGCATTTTACTATAATAGAATATTCTCTAGCAACCAAATGAATAAACTACTGACACATACAACACTCTGGATAACTGTCAAAAATTATACATACACAAAAGAAATTCTCCAGGGGATCTTCCTGATCCAGGGATCAAACCCAGGTCTCCTGCATTGCAGGTGGTTTCTTTACCACATGAGCCACCAATGAAGCCCAAACTATGCATGTACAAGAGAAATTAGACCTTAAAGAATATATGCCATCAGAAGGCAACTGCCTCTTTGGAGTTTGTGATGGAGATTGACTAGAAACAGCCATGAGGAAACTTTCTGGGAAGGTGAAAATATTCTATAGCTTTATTTGGGTGGCAGTTACAAGGTATACAGTATGAACTCATCAAACTTAAGATCTTAACAAAATATTTTTGAAAATTATAACTCAAATTTTAAAATTTGAGTTGGAGTCTTCCAACTCCATCATAAGATCCCTCCTTAAATCTTTCCAGTGGGACATAATGAAGAATGTAGGAGAATGAAGAGGGAGACAGATTTAAGTTCTTAATCCTGAAGGGGTAGCATACTGGTAGGCCTTCCAGGAAGAAAGTACAATATGCTCTGTGTTGAAAGTGAAAGTGTTAGTAGCTTAGCCATGTCCGACTCTTTGCAACCCCATGGACTGTAGCCCACTAGGCTCCTCTGTCCATGGAATTCTCCAGGCAGAATACTGGAGCCATTCCCTTCTCAGGGGATCTTCCCAACCCAGGGATTGAACCCAAGGCTCCTGCATTACAAGCAGATTCTTTGCATCTGAGCCACTCGGGAAGTCCCACAATATGCTCTAAACCTCACTCAATGTTTCAAAATTTCAACCCATTGGATAAAGGAGCAAGCCATGCATTTTGCTTTTGTGAAATAACAGAAGTGTGATGTCAAACTAATTCAGTGAATAATTCAATGAAGAAAGCAGGTAAGGTTTCAGAAGGCTCAGATGTTTGAGTCCCAAGTCAGCAATGGTATGTGTGACTTCAGTCAAGTCCATGGACAATTCTGGAGCTCGGTTTTTGAATGTGGACATGTGCATGCGTTGGTGGTAGTGGTGGGGATTGGAATATCAAGTGGTGGACAAGTATTTTGTGACAGTAAGATAGTGAGAGAAGGGAATGTAAGGAAGAAAGTTTAATAGTAAAAGCCTAGACAATCAGAAACGGATCTTTTTTAATTTGAAGATGCTCTGGGACACGGACTGGTCAAAGTACATTGCTAGCATGCTCTGATATGAGCAATATGAAATTAAATCTCCCATGTGAGAACTCAATGTCTGGGGCTGAGATGCTAGAGGCTGAGCTGACAGGAGAGGTTTCCTGGGGAAGAAATCAAGGGGGAAAAAAAAAAATAAACCCTCTCCAAAGACCATGAATGACACAAATAAATGGCTGAAAATTTAGAGTCAGGTTGATTGATTTTGAAAGACTCCTGTATATAAACTTAGCACACACATACTTTGCATGAGAGATACATACACATACACATTAAATATGTACTCCACCATGGCTGATTCATGTCAATGTATGGCAAAAGCCACTACAATATTGTAAAGTAGTTAGCCTCCAATTAAAATTAATTAATTAATTAAAAAATAAATATATATTCCATGTTTGTAATCTTGTGTTAAGAATGCTTGAAAATTGGGGCCTTAAGAGGATCAATTTTGTATACTAGATTTTCATACATATACTTGGCACAAAGGGTACAGTAGGGCAAACATAGGAAAAAATTGCTAAAAGTCACGCAGAGGGGTCATGTTTTAAAATATTTTTCATCGAGGAACTTCCATGATGGTCCAGTGATTAAGACTCCATGCTTCCACTGCAGGGGGCCTGGGTTCAATCCCTGCTGGAAACCAAGATCTGCCATGCCTCGAGATACAGCCAGATTATAATAATAAATGGTAGTGTGTGATCACATCTCATGAAAAATATTCGTGAGATTTGAATTTTATACCTATTAATAGTAGCTTCCTGGGTCCTTATGAATCATGACTGATAGTGTATATTAAGTGATAACTTTTGCTACTTTCCCCTTGTATAACTTGTGGTAAAAGTCTATGAATCTATGAATTCTAGGTAGTTTGCTTTAGAAGTATTCTTTCCTAGGAACTTGAATGTATTATTTTGGTTATATTGGTAGTGCCTTCAACCAAAAGTATTGAACTGTTCTCCTTTATTCACTAAAGAAAGTTGTTTTTCAAGGCTATTTCATGGTTCATAATCAACTAAGTGTCACAGGCTCATGGGGACTTCCCATACCACAAGTATTCATGATTTGTTTCTGCATATCTAATGAGCTAGCATGTTCAAATGTTGCTAATTAGTTACTGTCAGTCACTCGGTTGTCTCTGACTCTTTGTGACCCCATAGACTGTAGCCCACCAGGCTCCTCTCTCCAGGAAAGTGCAATACAAACATTTGTATGCATGATGCTTCACAAAGACCTGATATTTCTGCATGTTATTAAAACTTCCCAATAATTTGTTAAATGGCAAGGCACGTATTATTACTCCCTTCAGTTAAGGAAACTGAAGCTCAGAGGCTTGATAATTTTATCAATGAAACCCAGGTTCTAATAATAGGCATAAGAGAAATGTGTCCTTGATCTTCTGTTTTAGATGGTAGCGATTAGTGTTTTAATCACTAAATCATGCTAGACTCTTTTGTGACCCCATGGACTCTTTTGTGACCACCAGGCTCCTCTGTCCAAGGGATTTCCCAGGTAAGAATACTGGAGTGGGTTGCCATTTCCTTCTCCAGGGGATCTTCTCAGCCCATGGATGGAGCCCTTATCGCCTGTTTGGCAGGTGGATTCTTTACCACTGAGCCACCCAGGAAGCCCTCTGTCTGACATAGTAAAGGACTTTTCACAGCCCCCAATTATCTCTCTGACTTCCATCCTATTTCTGGAACCTTATATACTTTTTCCTGTAAAAGCCACAGAGCTTATCTTTCACATGAAGAGCACCAATGACTCATGCCCTTGATTTCGAGCTGCTAACCTTTAGTAGGCTAGGGAAAGAGACTTCGGAACTTAAGACAAAGAGACCTGGAGAAAGAAAAACAGGTGCAGCAAAAGCAAGCTTAGTTATCCCTAGCTAATGCTCTTTGGAAAGATATCAGCCAAAAGGGTTTCTGAGGTGGGGGGAGGAGAAACCATCACTCAGAGGAGATAATAATCTTAATTGAAATCAGAAAACCTTCAAATTTCTTTGTGTATAAATGTATGTGCTGTAATACTGAACGTTTATAATCCTTTGGGATTTTTAAAGTTCTGGACAGCATTTTATCCTTTTTCCCCTCTTTTTCAATGGAAGGGGATAGGGTGAAGGAGGTTGTGGGAATCTGTCTTCCTGAGCCTTTCTCTGCCTCTTGACAGTTCTGTTCATGGTACTTCGCTGAGTTCACTGGAACTCAGGATCTTGGAGGAATGCAGTGACATTATTTTAGGTGAAGAAACAAGCATGGTTGCAGGTATCCAAAAATTCCTTTGGAGAGTAGAAATGAATTTAAAATTCTTCAAGTCGACTCAGATATCTAAAGATAGAGGTGAAGAGGAGGAGAAGCGAAGAGGTGGGTCTCCTATGAATTAGCTCACAACATCCTTTGGTGGAACAATTATAAAATGCAAATATAACGGTGGCATCCTGAAACAGAGCCAGTCCAGGGAGGCTTCTACTGTCCTCTGCTGTGAAGCATCTGATGGAAAGGAGATACCTCAGAGCAAAATCAAGTTAGGGAAAATTATAGATACGATTCTCCAACCACAGACATCGAATGACACAGCCTGGGTGAGACTTTCTGATATTGTCCCTGATGGCTCAGTTCTTTAAAATGATGATCATCATTCTTAACTCCTCCCTAAGAGAGTGAAAGGATATGGGATCTTCATGGCTTCAAAGGCAAATACTCGGACTTCTGGCTTTAGTGATGTGATGTTGATGTCATCACCACCATCCTTATAAGAAAATGCTGGAAACCTGAAAACCAGTGACTTTCTTAGACTCCTTGAAAAAATGAATTGTAAGGCAAACCTCTCACTTGAAATCTGAGGAGAGAGTGAATTCAGAGAGTCACAGCCCAGAACTTCCATAGAATAGAAACTGGTGGAGTCATAAATTGGTAGAAAAACTTAATCATTTTGATGAAGGAAGGTGGATGTGGCCTCACTTGAAAGTGAGAACACCTTGGCTTGCTATCTTAAGGGTTCCACAATTTTGTGTGACTTATCTCCAAGAAGGACTTCCCTGGTGGCTCAGATGGTAAAGCATCTGCCTGCAGTGCGGGAGACCCGGGTTCGATCCCTGGGTTGGGAAGATCCCCTGGAGAAGGAAATAGCAACCCTCTCCAGTACTCTTGCCTGGAAAATTCCGTGGACTGCATAGCCTGGTAGGCTACAGTCCATGGGGTCACAAAGAGTCAGACACAACTGAGCAACTTCACTTTATCTCCAAGAAATCTACAGGAATCATCATATAGTGAAGGTCTAAAGAGAGTCCCTCTTCACATCAGCAAGAGGAGAGAAAGAGTGATCCTTGTGATCTGTGCCCTGAGCCTCAAGGGCTTAGGATTAACAGAGTGAAAGTGAAAGTCGCTCAATAGTTCCGATTCTTTGTGACTCCATGGACTATTCAGTCATGGAATCCTCCAGGCCAGAATACTGGAACGGGTAGCCTTTCCCTTCTCTGGGGCATCTTCCCAACCCAGGGATCCTGTCTCAGAATCATGGGGAAGGCATTTCCCTCTCTCTTTCTCTCATCCCATGTAGCCTTCTTTTCTCACCAAATGGGAAGAAGTGGTCTAACAGAAGAAGCACTTCTGATGGTCACAGTTCAGAGAAGCAAGCCCACTAGAAGACTGAGAATGAAGTGTTTGTTATCAGGATGCTCCTTTTTCTCTATGCCTCATCACCACAGTAACGTGGCTCCAGCACCATACTTGTTTTGCAGACTACAGCTGAAACAGCTGCAAGACAGATTCTCTCTGAGGAGGGATACTCAAGGACGTCAAAGTCAAGACTGAGGACAAAACCAGGAACACTAGAGAATGTGAAGCCTCTAGCACCTACAGCTACAGAAGCATTAAACAAAGACTGGTCGTTAGTCGAATTAACATGAAGCTTTGTTTTCACATTCTCTTTATCTCAGTTTCTATTACTTAGCTTGTCATGTCCAGCTTTCAACAAATTATTATAAGGCACAGTGAAAGGCAAGACAAAAGAAACATAGTCTGAACAGGTTGTCCATCAAAACCCCATCTCAGATACTGATACAGATTGATACAGATGCTGGAAGTATAACACAGCAAATTTTGCACAATTGTTATTAATATGTCAAGGGATCTATTGGGGAAAATAGTACACCACAGAAAAGAACAGAGGAGTAAAGGAAACAACCTCCCCCCCCCCAAAAAAAAAGCAGAGACTGAGTGTAAGGCATACAAGAATTCTCTGGACTATCTGGATGACAATTCTATAAATCTGAAACTGTACTAAAATATTCAATGTATGGCAAAACCAATACAGTATTGTAAAGTAAAATAAAGTAAAAATAAAAATTTAAATAACAAAATAAAATACAAAACTTATTTTAAAAAAGGATGATAGTTCTTTTTTATCGTCATTGTAAGGTGATTTTAACAACTTGATGGAAAAGCAACATGTCTCAACACTGCTCATTTTCTACTTTTTGTGATCTCTTGATAGATGGAAATTGTCTCATTTTAAATCTCTGGCAAAACACCCCATTGCACAGTCTTAGTTTGCAGAGAAGAAAATGGTTATGGGTAACATCTTGAGAGACTTTTAGGGTAGGTTGATAGTTATATTTTAGAAAGTGAGTAATAAGTGGAGACACTTAGAACCCCCAGTGATGATTTATTTGTATTTTTCCAAAGGACAAGGATATCCAGAAAATTAAATCACTTTCTCCCAGTAAAATGTCTATCACAACAAGGACCGTAACTCACTTTTTGCTGCTGTTGTTGATTTTGTTTACATTACTTTGAAATTGTTTAAAAGATGTTGGTCCAGTGCCCCCATGACGTCATATCATGTCATTAGGCATCCTGCATGAGATAATTCAGTGTCAGAATTGTATAGATAAACCAGTCCATCCTAGAGGACATCAGTCCTGGGTGTTCATTGGAAGGACTGATGTTGAAGCTGAAACTCCAATACTTTGGCCACCTGATGCAAAGAGCTGACTCATTGGAAAAGACCCTGATGCTGGGAAAGATTGAAGGCAGGAGGAGAAAGGGATGACAGAGGATGAGATGGTTGGATGGTATCACCAACTCAATGGACATTAGTTTGGGTAAACTCTGGGAGTTGGTGGTAGATAAGGAGGCCTGGAGTGCTGCAGTCCATGGGGCTGCAAAGAGTCAGACACGACGGAGCGACTGAACTGAACTGAACTGAATCCATCCAATTCAATAGGTGTTTACAGTGTGCTTGCCAAGACATGAGGTGATCAGAGTCAATCTGAAAAGTGGAAAATCCATGAGTAAAAGTAGAACAGGATGCCTAGTGTGGACAGAGCCCTTATCATAACAACTGGGAGGAAAGAAGTAAGGTTCCCATGTGTCTCAGTTGGCTTAGTTGAGGTCTAACTTAAGCCCACAAACCTGTTCTGTTAGGAAAAGTATTCTATTTTAGATAATAAATGAAGTAGCTATCCTTTGAACAGGACTTGAATACCATTGTGGAGCTCCATGAATCAGTCTCTGTCTATGGATATATCCTAAACCATGGTGCTCCCAGTCAGTCACTCTGCCCTGAGACTTCCTATTCCTCCACCTCTTTCTTCAGATCCATCCTGAGGCATCCTTGCTCTGCTGACATTGTTTAGCCACATGACCTTGCTCAAGGTACATAGATCCTTTGTGCCTCAGTTTCCTCATCTATAAGATGGAAATAAGACAAAGAGTCTTCCTTATAAGGGTCACATGAGGATTCAACTTAAATGTGTCTACCATATAATATGTTCAATAAATTTAATTATTATGGCTATCTTTAATTCATGATTTTTAAAAAATTTTAAATCACTTTTCTGCCTCCCAATTTTGAACATCGAGTTTGTCCCACAGTTAGTTGAATTTATCAAAAGCAGAACAACAGATTTTGGAATACAGAAAAATGAATTTTTAAATTAAGTATTTATTTATTATATTTTATAATGTATTTTTCAAATATGACTGACCACCTCCTGTGTTTCAGGCAATGTTCTGAATGCTGAGACTACAATGGTAAAACCCACAAGGACTGCTCTCATGGAATTTTCTTTAAAATGTAGAATAAGTTGTAGGCTAATTTGACTTTGTGAGCTGTAAAAAAAAAATGATGCCCCCTTATTGGAGTATTGGAGGACAGAGGCTCATGAGTATACAACTTGGTAGGATGGCAGTGCCTTTCAATGAGAGGAATGGTATCACTTCTTTCTCCAGATGTAACCCCATGCAAGGCATAGAAATTACCCCCTGGTACTCAGGCTGGGTGTTAACCCTTTAACATTCTCCACTGAATAATCTTGTGCATAGCACAGTGGCTTTAAATCATCAACCAGGGCCAAAAAAATAAAGAAAGTTGGGCATGCCAATTTGGTTTCCAGGCAAGAGTAAGGCTAGAGAGGTACACTTTGGAGTTCTTAAAAAATAGATACTATTTAAGTCATAGAACTGATGGGTTGAGAGCATGGAACACACCTTAACATACTGTCACATTTAGAGGATCAACAGGAAAGGAGAAACAGCCAGAGAGGGACATCCGGGAAACTGCCAGCAAAAAAGAAGGGTTAGACCAGAAAGTAAAGTACAACGGAAAGGCACATAATAACAATAGAGCCATGAGCCAGAATCAGGTTGGCACAACTTTAAATGTGTCTTAAGGATCCCAAGAACTATACTCAAGGCAGCAAATGATTACTAAACATAGAGCGCCTGTGAATTCCTTTATTCTTCTGTATGATCTCTGAAAATCATGCTTTCAGAGTTGACAGTAGTTGAGATTTTGCACCATTGATGAACTCTACAATTATTGAAATATGTAAAATTATACCAGACAGGAGCCCTGCCTCTTTCTAGAGAACATCGGAGACTTGGAGGAGTGCATGTTCAAGTGCTGGAGTTTCAGTCTTCATAATAAAGACCCACCAGCATGGATAAATGATGCAAGGAGCCTATGATGAGGAGAATCACTGTGGTGAGTATCAACTAGGGTTCTTGAGAGGGACCCAAGAGTCAAGCACTAGATTGAGCACATGTTAAAAAAGTTAAAAGTGGCATAAACAAAATCTAACAGAGAAAGAGGTCCTGGATCAGAAAATGCCCTGGATAAAAGTTGGAGCAGTTACCAGTTAGGAAGTAAAGTTTGAGTAAGAACTGGGAATAACAGCCATGCCACAAACAGCTGTCTGATGTTGGACAAGTTATATCACCTCTGTGTCCCTTAGCTTCCCTCCTTGTGAAATGCAGAGAATAATCACACCACACTCATAAGGATGCTGGGAGATGTCCATGGGCTAATGCACAGAAAACACTGAGAAGATGGTCTGATACACAGTGGACACTCCATACGTGTTAGCTCTAATTATTTTTATTGTTGTGCTGCTTCTGTAAACCCGATGGTGTGTGGTCTGAAGAGCTAATTAGAGCAAGGAGAATTGAGAATAAGACAATGTCAGGCTGGCTGAAAGGTGAGGGTTGAAGCACCGTTTTAATCCGTATGTGTGTATCCATATGCATGTGAGGACCAAAGATGAACTCTTTCAGTAAAGCTCCTGGGTGTCTGTGAATTGCCAGTGGAATAATCATTGCTCCCTTCCTGAGAACCCCTCCTTGTTGACTATTGAAGGGCTTCCGTGTACAGTATCAGATGTTAAGTTTGGATGCACAGAGAGTGAGACAAATGCATCTTCCTTTCCCATTGGAACGGTGCTAGGAAACAGGTGCAGAGAGAGCAGACAGTGCCTTCTCCAAGCCATCTCTTTGATGTGCTTGACACAGCCTCCCTTTCTGTATTTGTTTACTGTGTGTTAACTGTAACTTTGCTTGTTTCCCCCCAGATGTTTGGACATCCAGTAATTAACACATCCTCTACAACATGTGTGTGGATGCTTTCTACCGAGCAAAAGGAGGGGCTGGATTCCAGCTGGAAAGAAACCGCAATTAAGAAAACACAGGCACACATACACACATAGATACACACACACACTCCAAAACTGTCTTTAGGACAACTTGAGAATGAGACAGGAAGACAAGGGGGAAACATGAGTCCTGAGGAGCAGAGACCCAGTGGGGCTCATTTTCAAGCTCACACGTCATCAATAAATATTTAGTTAGAGTGTAACTCCAGGATCAAATTAACTTGGAAAGAAAAAGTAAAAGTTAAAAAGTATTTTCAGAGTGAAAAAGGAAGATCTTGACTCTCTCAAGTAAAGATGCCCCAAGTGAGACTCCTTAAAATGCATTATTTTTCTTGACCTCCCTTTCGTCATTTTTGTACTGGTGAGCAGTCATCAAAATAACTGGAAAATTCAGTATCAAAAGGGCAATGTTGGATTTTAAACAAACAAGATATATGGTTGAGAGCTTGTTAAGCTGTTTCAATTTTCCTACCATGATAAACCTGCCTGAAGAGGCACAGAACAGAAGGTGAAGAATGTCTTTCCATGGGGACATTCCCTGTGTCCCACCCCATAACTCCTACCATCATTCCTGAAAATCTGACCTGCCACCATGATCAGTCCCATTAGATATGGTGTCATGGTTTCCTTTACAAAACAATGGTGCTAGCATCTCTTGCATCCTGAGTATCATGTAAAACTTGTATTATATTGCACCCATCTTTGGGGAACCGAAACCAACACAACATTGTAAAGCAATTCTATTCCAACAATAAAATCAAATAAATAAAGGGGTGGGAGGTGGGAGGGGGGGTTCAGAATTGGGAACTCATGTACACCCATGGCAGATTCATGCCAATGTATGGCAAAACCAATACAGTATTGTAAAGTAAAATAAAGTAAAAATAAAAATTAAAAAAAAATAATAAAATAAAATAAAAAAATAAAAAACTCTCTCGGTAAAGTAAAAAAAATCTGTTTTAAAGCCAAACTTCCCTTTTCCTGGTCCTCGTGTTGCCTTTGTTATAGGCAAAGAGGTGATGACATGGACAAGGCCAGCCAGCATGGCCCAGGGATATTCTTCTTCTAGCTCAGGAACATCCCTCTCTAGAAAATTAGTAACTTCTATAAAATCTCATTCTCAAATCTCAGGAACTAGCTTTTAATTTTTAGCAGGTCATTTCACATTTAAGCCAAAGCCACGATGTGAAACTATGATGAGTAAACGTAAACATGACTTCTGTTTCCCTCATAATTATTCATCATCATTTTAACATTATGCCTCTGCTAGTGTTTCTTAGAAGAGGCCAGCAAAATGCCCACTGAATCTTAACAAAGCCTGCTGTGTACTGAAGATCTGCTATACAAGGTATGATAATCAAACAAACAACCAAAGGAAAAGCTATTTTGTTGAAGATTTGTGGGTCAGACAAGAGGACGGGGGAATGTGACATTGTGCTGAGTTAACTATCACATCTAAATCCCCCAACAGCAGTGTGAATTTGGCATTATTATTTCTAGGGAAAGATAAGAAAGCTGAGGCTCAGAGGGATTAAGTTAGAGATCCAGGAGTGATATTTGTAGAGCTATTAGCACTGGTTGAGAGCATGAGGAATTTGAAAATGCAGGCTCAAGTCTTGGCTCTGCCAGTGAAAGAGCAATGGTGAAGGGGAAGGCTGGGAAGTCAGGCTGAGATGCCAGCCCCATACATAGCATGATATTAACAGAAGAGCATAAGGCGGGGTGGGGGGGCAGAGAGGGTCCATATGGAGGAAAGACACAAGCAGATACAGTGACTTCAGGGGGCCAACCAGACCTCAGGTTCAGAAACCAAGCAAAGGAACGAAGTAAATATACAGAGACCAAACTACATCAGGGTTAGCCCTGGGATTTACTCAAAACATAGGAATCAGCTGGCCTCAAGGATGGAGGTGTAGGGTAAAAAGCAAATCTAGAAGCCAACAGCCCATGCCTAGAATCTGAAAGAATGTGATATGAAACTGGGTAGCACTGATCATTCCATTGGGGAGATCATAATGGCCTAACTGGCCATTAATTCACACCTGTGTGTGTATGCACACACAAACACACGTTGCGTAGTAGGCATTACTGTCCCCCTGTTGTAGAGAAGAAGGCAGAAAACCAGCATAAGTGTGTGACCTGGTACACCTAGACAGGGTGTCAACTGGAATTTGAATTTGCATATGGCAGACTTTAAATCCCATGCCCTTAGTCATGCTGTCAGTTAGGGATTGGGGCCAAGTATGTTGAATCTCTCAAAAGAGGTGTCAGAAATCAGAAGAAACCCGTAGAAATATGGACAAAATATATAAGTAGTTCATAGAGAAAGAAATCAAAATGGCCAAGGAGCTATGAAAATGTGCTCAATCTTATTAGTCATGAAAAAAATAAAATGAGTGTGACCTTAGTAGATTGACAACAATTTTTGAATATTTGATAACAGCAAGGGTTAGTAAGCAGAGAAGGATGTGGATAATCTTCTATACTGCTTGTATCATTCACCTGTTTTGGAGAACAGTCTGGCAACATCCATCAAAATTTTAAATGTAAAGAATCTTTATTCAACAATTCCATGTTTTGGTGGAATATTTACCCAAAGATGTACACTTACGCACAAAGACACATGTGTAAAGACATTTGCTGCAGCTTTGCTTTCAATGGCAGAAACTAAATTTTAAAAAGCCAAAATGTCCAAATAGGGGAAATGAGTAGATCAAGATTTTGGTTGAATGTATGACAGCAGTTTTAAAATGAGTTCAGTTTATAAGTACTAATGTGTCAAAGTCTTTCGGGTATACTGATCAATTAAAAGAAAATCAAGTTTCAGAACAACACCTATATTTCCATAACCAAACAGAACTATTTAAAAAATCCATACTGCTACATACAAACAGATATGTACAAGCTGTGTGCACTCAGTTGACAAGTTATGTCCAATTCTTTGTGACCCTGTGGACCGTAGCCCACCAGGCTCCTCTGTTCATGGGATTCTCCAGATAAGAATACTGGAGTGGGTTGTCACATCTTCCTCCAGGGGATCTTCCTGATCCAGGGATCAAACCTGTCTCTCTTATGTCTCCTGCATTGGCAGGTAGATTCTTTACCACTAGGGCTACCTAGGAAGCCCTGAATTGCCCTAGACTTGAGAGCAAAAAAAACAAAGAAGGCAGTTACAAGTTCCCAACACCTTGCTCCAGGCCGAAGGTTGTTCCTGGAATCAGGTAGGAAACCCAACTGGGATAGAACGGTGCATCTTGATCTGTTTAACCATTTCATCCCTTCCTTTTCCCCTGGTGGCAGTGGAGGCAGTGCAAGGAATATCTTTGATTCTGAGAGTACATCCTACTTATATTAGGAGAGTGGATTGACGTCAGGAGAGAAGAACCATAGTTTTCTGAGGTCATATCACTCTTCAGAATTATCTTCAGACCTGAGAAAATGGCAGAAGGGCACCAAGCAGATGACCTCAGTTTGGTCTCCCTGTAGAGGGTATTTCAGGACTGGGGTTAACAGAGGGTGTTTGGATCACAGAAAGTCTCCAAGACTGTCATTCTGTAGGTAACTTGCAATTACACTCTTGAGCTTTGAACATAGAATATCGCTTCCTGCCCTCATTGGAACTCAGAGTGAGGGTGATCAACAGGCTGTCCCCCTCCTTGGTTCCTGAAGAGTAAAGGGACAGACTATAAGTGAGTGGGAAGTCTGCACAAATATCGGAGAAGACACTGTTTGCACAAGTGGAGAAAAGAGAAGTAGAACCTGCCTCATCACTTGTCCACGCAATGAAGTCTGTACTTTCACGATGATTAAGTGGCCCTAGAAATGAACATTCGTGGAACTAGAAACAGTTTCATGTAGCCTTATAAAGAAGCACAGGCAGAAGAAAAGAGACATATGGGACCCTGTCTTCTTGCCGTGATGATTCAGAGATGTGGGATCCACCAGCCAGAGTGGTCCAGGCCTCCTCTGCTCTGTCATTAGACCTGCCGGCAGCTACTAGCCAAGGAACCGGGGGGCAGCACCCCACCACACCTCTTTGAAGACAAAACCAATTGCCTCAAAATGACAGGAAATGATTAGTCATGTTAATTAAAAATAATTTCATTCCCACTCCTAGAAAGGTCAGGCTGTCGGCTCTATGGAAAATTGAGCCTTCATGCCTTTTCGTTTGATTTATTATTCAAAGTCTAATTAGCCGCAATTCATTGTTAAAAGTGATCATTTCTCTTTTTTGGATAACGTAGTTGCTTTTGATCGTGTTGCCTTCATTATCATGGCAGCATTATCCTTAAGTCTGTCACATGGGGGTGTTTTTACTCTTCTGAGCTAATGAAATAAGGAACTGAGCCTTCTTCAAGTGGATCAGATCCAGAAAGATTGCAAGATGTTTGCAATGGAATGCACAAGACAATTGTTTCTGTCTGGATTACATGTTTTTTATGCTTAAAATACAAAAAAGGATTTCCATGGTGGCTCAGTGGTTAAAACTTCAAGGTAAGGGGCATACGTTCAATCCCTGGTCATGGAACTAAGATTCTGCATTCCACACTGCTGCTGCTGCTGCTAAGTCACTTCAGTCGTCCGACTCTGTGTGACCCCACAGACAGCAGCCCACCAGGCTCCTCTGTCCCTGGGATTCTCCAGGCAAGAACACTGGAATGGGTTGCCATTTCCTTCTCCAATGCATGAAAGTGAAGAGTGAAAGTGAAGTCGCTCAGTCGTGTCCGACTCTTAGCGACCCCATGGACTGCAGCCTATCAGGCTCCTCCACCCATGGGATTTTCCAGGCAAGAGTGACCTAAAAAAAGCAGGGGCAGGATGGTTAGCAAATAAAATAAAATGAAGAACCTTAGACGATCAGAAAGTCCCATGTTCAATCCCAGTTCTGTCACTTACAATCTGTATGACCACTTTCCCTCTAAAATTGTTAGAGGCCCCAGTTTCAAACTAGAGTTCTAATGCCTATGTCATCATTGTCAGGGGAAAATATAAAATTATCACGCCTCAAATGCTTGGCCTTGAGGAGTTTTTCAAAACTGTTAGTGAAGAGAACCCCGTTTGAGAGATAAAGAATCTACTTTCTCTTAACTAACATAAAATATAAATGAGAGTCTTAAAACAACCCATACTTGATCTTTAAAATTCACAGCATTCTTTTACATGCATTACATCACTGAACTTCCTGCTAGCTGATGACATACGTCATCTTTGGAGAAATGAAGTGACTTGCCCAGAGGAGTGAATGGTAAAGCCAGGCCACAAATCCTAATGGTTTGCTCTAAACTGATTTTTAAGATGTTAGCACCCTCTTCAACACACAACCCCCCTAAGGAGTGTTGGTTGCCCGTGGTAACAGACCACAGGCTGGAAGCACAATCGCCTTTAGTATTCACCAGTGTTTTCTATGTTCTGTTCAAGGATCTGAGAACAAACCTCTTTATGTTAACAAGGGCTTGGAACAAAGGCCTCATCGCAAATAACCGCCCACCAAAACACTCAAATAATCCGGGAGCCAAATAATACATCATCCAATCCTGGTCTTCGGTGTCAGGTAGGAGGAATTTGGGAAGGCTTAACTCTTGCTACATTTTAACCCTGAACTATTCCCATCTAAGAAAATAGGAGAAATAAGAATGGAATTCTGCATCTAACGTGGTCGCACTCGATCTATATTGATGCGATTATTCTGTGGAAGTACACACACTGCTATTTAATGCAAACTTACAAAAAGAAAATAAAAGCGAATAAAAGAGCATAGTTTTGATTCGATACAAAAGACAGCATGTCTTAATAGCACCCGTCAACAGGAAAAGTCCATTCAATAATGCCAGCCAGGGGAGGAACCACTTAGGAAAGCAGCAGCCTGGTGGATTAAAAAGCCTTTTTTGTCAAATATAAAGGTCACTGAGGCAGTAAACTCCTGAAAGGGAAAGACAATGCATTTCACGCATGAGAAGCTCAGCCTGAAACAAGACACGTTGACCATATGAATGGATAATCCTGTCTGAGTGGAAATAGACGCAGAGACATTATTTGCAGACTTAATGGCATAAAAAGGCAACATCACAGAGATCAGGCAAGTTCATGACCGACCGAGATGTCACTTCCAGACAAGTATCCTTGGGAATCTCTGAAATCTTGGTAATCTTCTAGAAGACCTTGCCTGAGGCTAGGACCTAGACTTCTGGTTGCTAGGTACACAGAGAGATGAAAAGCCCACAGGACAGGCACTTTCCCCACTCACAGAGAAAACTCCTTCCCTCCACTTCCTTCGTGGGAAGTGCCAGTTCTGGGATACGTCCTCCTGCTGAACGCCCCCCTCTGCCGCTCTGGGCAGTGGTCTTATTAGTGGAGTAAAGCAGAATGGGTTGCTGGTGCTCACGTGAACAAATAGCCACCCCTGGGTATACAGTGCAGGCCAGCAGAATAATCTTTTGGAGGAACTTACTTGTATATTAATTCACTCTCCCAAGACACTCCCCCTGTGCCAAGTCATCAGAGCCAACTGTGTACAGTAATCAAGTAGGCCGAATTAGAGGATAGGGCTCCAAAAGGAAAACCCATCACTGCCACATTGTTGAAAGACGGTCCCAGGGCCCGATCCCCTCCCCTGGACTATTACAAGATCCTTATAATCCTCTACCTTTAGAAATGTCCTATTCAGAGTAGTCTTTGGAGAAGTTGTGCTGCAAAGCTCAGCTAAGTAAATTGTTTCCAACTGGGCCATATATTTTGAAACTATATCCTTTGTACCTCTTCCCAGTCTGCTCACTTCTGCCTCAGTACCACTGAATTCCATTCAATCCAAGCTGTCCTCAGCAATGGAGGGGGTTTTCCAGGGGGTCATGTATGGGTGTGCAAGTTGTACAATGCTGTACAGTGTTCCATCTCCCCCAGGAAATATCTTGGGATGAGGATATCAACTCGGCTGGACTAAAGAAAGCTGGATTCTTCTCAGAGGGTAAAGAATTCATCTACAACACAAGAGACCCAGGTTCAATCCCAGGGTCAGGAAGATCCCCTGGAGAAGGAAATAGCAACCCATTCGCATATTCTTGCCTGGAGAATTCCATGGACAGAGGAGTCTGGTAGGCTACTTACCGTCCATGGGGCCGCAAAGAGTCAGGCGTGACTGAGCACACACTCAAGCAAGCACGTACTACACCAAGCCCTGTGGGGGTGCGGAATGAGGGCAAGGCCTCTGACTTTGCCAAACAAAACAAAAATGCATGCAAGGCCTATACCTCCTCATCTGGTCTAATTTATCAACATTTCATTTGTTTGTTTTTTTAAAGATTGGCAGAGAAAAATTATTTCAGACTTTGATACTTGAAACATAATTGGTAGGAAATTTCTTGTGACATACCTCACAAGTCCCTGAATATAAAACTTGGACATCGAGAATGTGTGGTTCTTAAAAAGGGACACAGCAGATCCAGACTGACAGTTTGATTTCAATTGTATGAGGTACCTGCTGCTGCTGCTAAGTCACTTCAGTCGTGTCCAACTATTTGCAGCGCTATGGACTGTAGCCTGCCAGGCTCCTCTGTCCATGGGATTCTCCAGGCAAAAACACTGGAGTTGGTTGTCATTTCCTTCTCCAATACATGAAAGTGAAAAGTGAAAGTGAAGTCGCTAAGTCGTGTCTGACTCTTAGCGACCCCATGGACTGCAGCCTACCAGGCTCCTCCAGGCAAGAGTACTGGAGTGAGGTACCTAGGACAGTCAAATTCATAGTCAGAAAATACAGTAGTAGATGATAAGGGCCTGGGGTAAGGGTAGGGAGGGGCAATGGGGAAAGTGAAAGTGTTAGTCCTCCTGAGTCCTCAGACATGTCCGATTCTTTGCGATCCCTTGGACTGTAGCCCACCAGGCTCCTTTGTCCATGAGATTCTCCAGGAAAGAATATGGGAGTGGGTAGCTCTTCCCTTCTCCAGGGGATCTTCCTGACCCAAGGATTGAACCCAGGTCTCCTGCATTGCAGGCAGACTCTTTACCATCTGAGCCACCAGGGAAGCCTAGACTTAGTGTTTAATGGGGATGGAGTTTCAGTTTAGAAGATGAAAAATTCAGGAGATAGATGATGGTGAGAGTTGCACAACAATATGAATGTACTTAGTACCACTGAAATGTACAGTTAAATACGCTTAAAATAGTATGTTTTATATTATGTGACTATTACCACAATAAAAAAAAAATTAGGTGACCTTTCAAACCCTGCTCTCAAGCCCCTGGATGCCTTGATAGCCCTTCTTGGTTGACTGAGGTCCTAGCTTCTTTAAGCAGAAGTGACCTTCATGGGTTGTCACTTCCAGGAAGCTATCAGTTAAATATCATTTCTGGTAAAATAAGTTCAGGGACCTGTGCTCTTGACTCAGAGTAACAGGACTCAGAGGTAGGAAGCTTCACAGAGAAGGGGACTTAGAAAGAAACAGATTTGATTTGAATGAAGTTAAAGCCAAGTTGAGGGTGGGGGCGCTTTCCAGGTAGCCAATACAGGAAATACAAGAGATGTGGGTTCAATCCCTGGTTCCAGAAGCTCCCATGAAGCAGGAAATGGCTACCCACTCCAGTATTCTTGCCTGGAGAATCCCATGGACAGAGGAGCCTGGCAGGCTACAGTCCGTAGGGTTGCAAATAGCTGGACACGACTGAAGTGAACTAGCATGGATGCATAGTTAATCATAAAAATACATTCCAAAATGCATTAGGTGCTGCAGACAAATACTGTTTAATTCCACTTTTATGAGATACCTAGAAAAGTCAAAGTCATGGAGTCCGAAAGCACATTGGTAGATGCCAGGAGCCAGAGGGGTAGGGGTGAAGGAGTGAGTCGGCGGAATGGGGACTTAGTGCTTAATGAGGACAGAGTTCGTTTCAGGAAGGTGAAAAAATTCAGGAGACAGATGATGGTGAGAATTGTACAACAACGTGAATGTCCTTAGTGCCACTGAACTGTACAGTTAAATATGGTTAAGATAGCATTTTTTTATTGTTATTATGTGACTTCTACTACAACTAAAAAACACATTAAATGAATGAATCAATCACATGTATATTTAAATCAGAAGGGAACTTAAGAAAATGCATAACCTGGGTGTCGAAAGTGTTTTAAAGCAAACAGAGAACTTGGGGACCCAGAATTAGTGACATACAAAAAGCAATGCCACCTCTGGCTGGAAGAGCAAAGGGAAGAGTTGTAAGTTGTATTCCAGAGCCAGCATCTAAGATCACCCAGAAAGGGGCTGAATCCCTGAGAGACTGGAGAAGAGGTGGCTGCTGCTAATGGAGTTTCTCAGGCCATAGAGCAGGGGCTTCCCCCTTCTCCCATGCCCCTAGGCCTTCAGACTTGCCAGGTGGGCAGGAGAGTGGCAAACGCAGCAGTGGTAGGAGATGAGGTTCAGGCAACAAAGCAGGGAAAAGCCAGAAACAGGTTTCAAAGTAACCTTCAACAGAAATTGATGAATTCTAGAAACACAGGGTGAAAGAAGCAGGTAAGCCCAGCCTGACTCTTGTAGCAGGCGCAGGTGATCAAGGCAAGATGTTTCTCTTTGAAGAGGAAGAGACGGAGGTGTGGGGTCTGGGGAGATGAATGGCTGAAGAGCTTCGCTTTCCATCCAGCCCCTCTCAGAGGATCTTCCTTGTCATGGTACTTTGCCTGAGACTTTTATCTAGGATTCTGCTGGGAGATGACTGGGATTTCATCTTTCAGGGATCTCTATGGATGTGTGTGTGTGTGTGTGTGTGTGTGTGTTTGGGTCTTACCACCCACCTGCTTCCTTGACAGCTTCTTTCTTTAGATATGTTAAAGACATTGATTAGTGGGCTGTCAAGGTCACCTCAGCTTTCAGCTTCTGTCTCCATCCTAACCTGCATGTTTTATTAGTCAAGCTTGCAGATGAGCAGCTCTCCTTCCATGACCCCTCTGAGTCCAGTGTCATCTCATTGATTCCAACAGAAAACTTGGGGAAAATAACCAACTTAGCAGGACAGAAAAGGAATGGGAAGAGAAGATGGTTAGAACTACCACAAATGGATTTTTAAATGTTATTTTTATTGAGATCTGACTGACATATGCATCTAAGTCGCTTCAGTTGTGTCCGACTTTTTGAGACCCTAAGGATTATAAGGACTGTAGCCTGCAAGGCTCCCCTGTCCATGGGATTCTTCAGGCAAGAATACTGCAGTGGATTAACATATAACATTGTATAAATTTAAGGTTTCCAATATATTGATTTGATATATATTTTATGTTGTAATATGATTACACTAGTGTTAGTTAAAATCTGTATAATGTCACTTAATTATCATCTTTTGGTGACAAGAATAATTAAGATCTAGTCTCTTAGCAACCCTGAATTATATAATACATGATTATTGACTATTATCACTATACTCGGCATTAGACACTCCAAACTTATGATTTTCTAGTTTCAAATTTACACCCTTTGACCTACATCTCCCCAGTCCCTAGTAACCACCATTCTACTCTGTTTCTCTGAGCTCAGCTTTTTTAAATCCCACATACAAGTTATATCATACAGTATTTGTCTTTCTCTGTCTGACTTATTTCACTTAACATAATGCCCTCAAGATTCATCGATGTTGCAGCAAGTGACAAAATTCCCTTCTTTCTCTGGGCTGAATAATATTCCATATTTTATACACATACCAAACTATATCTTGGCTGTTATAAATAAAGATGGAATAAACATTGAAGAGCAGACAGCTTTTTGATATAGTGTTTCATTCCTTTGGATATAAACCAAGAAGTGGGGTTGGTGGATCATCTGGTGAAAGTGAAGTCATGTCCGACTCTTTGTGACCCCATGGACTGTAGCCCACCAGGCTTCTCGGTCCATGGGATTTGCCAGGCAAGAATACTGGAGTGGGTTGCCATTTCCTTCTCCAGAGGATGTTCCCGACCCAGGGATCAAACCCGGGTCTCCTGCATTGTAAGCAGACGCTTTACCGTCTGAGCTACCAAGGATCATATGGTAGATCTTTCAATATTTTGAGGAGTCTCCAAACTGTTTTCCCTAATGGTACCAACTTACATTCCCATCAACAGTGAATGTGCTAAGTCACTTCAATTGTGTCTGCCTCTTTGCAACTCTATGGACCGTAGACCGCCAGGCTTCTCTGTCCACGGTATTGTCCAGGCAAGAATACTGCAGGGAGTTGCCATGCCCTTCTCCAGGGGATCTTCCCAACCCAAGGATCAAAGCCACACCTCATTTCTCTTACAATGGCAGGCAGGTTCTTTACCACTGGCACCACCTGGACAACAGTGCACAAGGGTTCTCTTTCTCACACATTCTCACCAACATTTGTTACATCTTTCTTTTTGAAAACAGCCTTTCTAATAGGTATAAATTAATCTATTTTAAAAGTTTTTTTTCCAAATAAGTCTTTAAAGAATATGTTAGGACAACTAATTTTTGCAATTTAGTTTTATTTTGCAATTAAATTAACAATTTGTTAGATTGGACAGATTCTTTATTCATTGTGTTAACACAATGAGGACATAACTGGAAAGCTTATCTTTCTTGGCTCATCCATAAATAACTGGCATAAGGAACACAACAAACTGTGCCATTCTCAGAATGTATCTTTGCCAGTTTTGTGGCTTTTAGAGTCTTCGGTGAATTGCACATCTGTATTCATATATCCTGGAAATGCATTTCCTAAACCTGATGAAATACTGGAAGATGACCAATATTTCCTTTTATTTGCCATGGGAGCTTACTAAGGAAGGGGCATGAAGCAAAATGGAATGAATAAAATAAAAAGAATAAGAGAGAAAGCTCTGTGTGTGTGTATGTGTGTGTGAGTGCGCACACATGCGCGCTGGTAAAACTGATTCATATTCAGATATGTCTATGTTCCTTTATGCACATCCAAGTGTAATTTGCAGGGAGGGCATCATTTCATCCTAAGAACTAGTTTTTTATCCCAAAGGCAAAGAACATATATTTCCTCGGCTTAGAAGATGAACCAGAGAAGGCAATGGCACCCCACTCCAGTACTTTTGCCTGGAAAATCCCATGGACCGAGGAGCCTCGTGGGCTGCAGTCCATGGGGTCGCGAAGAGTCGGACACGACTGAAGCGACTTAGCAGCAGCAGCAGATGAACGCTGTTGTAGGTCCCTCTTAGCCATCAGTACACCTAACAGTATGATTGAGTACCTGTATGCAAGCTGGCCTGGCTCCACCATAATAATGGAAAAATTTCTTCTCAATCATCTCCAAACCACAGGTCTAAAAATTAGGTCACAAGTCTTTTCAGAAAGATATCGCCCTCAATGTTATTTATGTGAATAGGTACATGTGTAGGTATTTGTATGTATGACTACATATATTCTCTAAAAATGAAAAATAGCTTCAGCAAAAACCTTACATTTGCTAGGCCTGCTGCTGCTGCTAAATTGCTTCAGCTTTGTCTGACTCTTTGCGGCACCAAGGACTGTAGCCTGCCAGGCTCCTCTGTCTATGGGATTCTCCAGGAAAGGCTACTGCAGTGGATTGCCATGCTGTGCCTACTTCAATAAAATTCAGGAAACAGAATGGCCCAGAAAAGAGAAGCAAACTCACCTCTATTGCCAGTTTAATATTTGAATCATCTTCCAAGTTAATTTTTTTTTTTAATATTTATTTGGCTGTGCCTGGTCTTAGTTGCAACACTGGGCATCTTTAATTATGGCATGAGAAGTCTTCGTTGCAGCGTGTAGGATCTAGTTCCCTAACCAGGGATAGAACCCAGACCTCCTGCACTGGAAACGTGGAAGTCTTATCGACTAGACCACCAGTGAAGTCCCTCAAGTCATCTTCTAACATTAGGGTGCTCAGGTGGGTTTCCTTTCTGCTGTTCCAGATAAAGAACAAGTCTCTTTTAGCTTAGTTCTCCTAATTGCTTGTATTATAAACAATATAGTAAATCCCCTACATACAAGCCTTCAAGTTGCGAAATTTCAAAGATGCACACACGTGTTTCAAGAGTGTCAAGTGTGCGTGAAATGGTAGCTTGCCCTCTGTCTCCTGTTGCTGAAGTCCTTCACCTCTATCATTCTCTATCACCTCCTCTCCCAGTTCTAGTTGGTAACTCTTGTTGCCTGTTCACTCAATGCCAGCCTTTATATGCCATATTGTACTGTACTACTGTACTTTTCAAGGTACTGTATAGTAGGATTAAAAATGTTTTAATTTTTGTTTGTTTAATGTATTATTTGTGTGAAAAGTATTATAGACCTATTATAATTCAGTACTATATGGCTGATTGCATTAGTTGGGTACCTAGGCTAGCTTTGTTGGGCTTATCAAATTGGACTCATGAATGCGCTCTCTGAACGGAACTCATTCATATGTAGGGGACTTACTGTAGAAGGAATAGAATGCACGTGCTCCTTCCATTTTCCTCCTAACTTAACAACAACAACAACAAAACAACTTGCAACTATACTTAAGGAAGCAAAACAAAACTGGCCCTGGTAAGTGGGTAAAAGCAGCTCAGTACTCCATCTTGGTGTTCTGACTGTTTGAAGAGTTTCACGAGGATCTTGTTTATAATCCCATTGAAAATAAAGTGCTCGAAAAATAAAAGCTGTTTAGTCTTTTCAAGCTCACTGTCCTTTGTTCGTGGTACATTAATGGAGCAGTTTTTTAAATAATTACTTAATTTTTTTTTTTTCCATGTGAAAGATGCTTTCTGAAACCAAAAGTGGGTTCTTTATTTTCGAGCTTGGCATTCACATTCATTAGAACTAGTTGCATCCAAGTAGTAGAGGTTTATTTGTTCAGCTGGAAATGGACATTAACATTTTAAGAGGATGATGCATAAGCTTTTAGAGATAATATTCTCCCTGCCCTATTCTGTTGATGCTTTCTGAGAAAATGCAAGAAGAAACATTTTTTCCCCTAAGAAATGATGAGTTTATAAAAAACCTGTTTATCACCAGGGTGTAATTTTTGCACCCTTCTCTCTCATTTTCAAAAAAATCAAAATTTGGAGAATAAATGAAAGGTTTGCACATATGGGAGATGCTCAAAGTTAAGTATGCTTCAAGCTCAGATCAACACTCTCTGCTTATGTAAACAGACAGCTCTGCTCTATCTTGGGTGGTAGGTAACTGGGATGGCTAAGTTCCACCACAATCTAGATTTCTTCTTTCCTCCTTTTAGCATTAAATGTCCCTACTCTTAACTTCTCAAACATTTCCTCTGCTAATGTTTCCCCTTCTCCCCCACATCATCACTTTCTTCTCTCATCTGCCTTCTGGATAACTCCCATCAACCTCCCGCATTTCATTGTAAGCTTGCCTCATCCAAGGACCCTTGTTCTTCCCCATCCAAACTATTGCTTCATTTCTCTTCTCTTTTAGTAGCCAGGCTTCTCTAGGGTTGTTTATACAGGCTGTCTCCCACTCTTCCTTTTCCACACTTTTCGATGCCTCCTCATCTGACTTCAGTCCCTACCACTCCATAAAACCTTCTCTTCCCAAGGACACCAAAGAGCTCCATCTGGCCAAAGGCTGCAATCAGTTCTCCTTTTTCATTTTACCCCACTTAGCTGGGCCAACAGAAGTCAACCAACTGTTCCTCCCTGTTGGTGAGTGAGACAAAATTCCTCCCCTGTGAAGACAGAGGACAGAGGGGCCCCAACAATGCCCATTACTCTTGACTTTGACGCTTACCCAAACCCCCTTACTCTCAAGGTCCAGACAACAGTATGGGAAATGCTGTTCAGTCTTAACCTGTATGCAGTCATAACTTTAGAAATATGAGAAATTGTACAGGCGTTCTTTTGTAAGACTTTTTTATGTGAAACTGTATCTCCCAGTACAAAGCTGCCTTCCGGCCAGAGTCCTACTGGATAGTCCAAGTAGTTACTTTTGTGTCTGACAAAGAAAGCCAATGTAACCAACTTATGTTACTTATAATCCTGGTCTTTTACTCCTATCTTATGTACTGGGGGAAAAAATAGAAACTCAAAGCAAATCTTATCCTTGAAATATCTTTATCCTTCAGCTTTTACCCCTGTAGAGTCTCCTATAAAGGCTATTCCAGAAATGAATTCTGGTCACTTATCACAGACCAGTTGCTCTGTTTCTGTGCTAATTTTATGGATTTAAGTTAATTTATTAATGAAACAGATGGAGTTGTGGGTGTTTGAAGGTCCTTTGCGGAGAGCAATGGGAATAAACCAATTCATCAGCTCTTAGCAGCAAACCATCTGAGGGCTTAATTGAGAATTGTCTTTGGAATTTAGAGTTGTCGTTTCATTAGGGTATGTTTTCACAGTGTGTTAATTGTCCCTTGGGGGACCCATTCTGTCACTTTTCTTTCTTCACTTCTGTCAACTTCCCTCCCACTTACAGCTCCCCAGCAGTGCCTACCTGGTGTTTCCACTTGTCATCTACCTGCCCATCCACCTATGGATTTCTATCCTGCAGAGCATCAGGAAAGGTTGACACTTTTGCAGCAGAGCCAAATTAGCATCAACAGTTAGCAAACACAGGACACTGCAGCTTCTTTGGACTTAGCAATTTGCTCCCCTTAGAAGGAATCAGTATGTTGTACATTATATTCCCAATACTTATTTATCTTGGGCTTCCCAGGTGGCTCACTGGTGAAGAATCCACCTGCCAATGCAGGAGATGCAGGAGACGTAGGTTCGATCCCTGGGTCTGGAAGACCCCTTGGACAAGGAAATGGCAACCCACTCCAGTATTCTTCCTGGGATAATCCCATGGACAGAGAAGCCTGGTGGGCTACAGTCCATGGGTTCACAAAAAGTCGGAGACAACTGACCATGCACACACATTTATCTCAGAACTGGAAATCTGTAACTTTAAACTTTTTTTTTTTCATATTGGGGTAGAGTTGATTGTCGTTAACACTCCTGTATGGTATGTAGAAAAGTTCCTAAGAGAGCAAATTCTAAGAGTTCTTGTCACAAGGAGAAAAACATTTTTCTATTTTCATGTCTTCTTTTCTTGCTATTTTATCTGTATGAGATGATGAATGTTAACTGGACCTGTTTCTATAACCATTTCACCATATATTTAAACCAAACCATAACATTGTATGACTTAGACAGTCATGTATGTCAATTATTTCTCAACAAAATTGAGGAAAATGAAAAGAAAAACAGATAAAAAACTTTAAAAAAAAAAAGGTGGGGGCGGCGATCAGCCAAGAGTCAACAAGGAGAAACACCAAAATGAATTGCATTGCCCTGTCTCAAGAACCTAGAGTTTGGGAGACCAGAGGAATTTAGGCCCCAGGGCATATGTGAAAACTCGAAGCCTGGGGCATTTCCCTTCTAGAGGAGTCTTTGTTTTCCTACAGCCATTGCCCAAGGGATCCTTTTAAACACATCCCTGGAACAACAGACTTCTGCTCTTGATTGATTGCCGGTGGCACTTCTCCTCCATAAAGGGTGCACAATCCAACCCAGCCAGCTGTGAGTCTATTTAGCCACAGTGTGAAAACTTTCAGCCTTCAGACTAGCAGCTGGCAGGTCCATGGGTGCCCAGCTACATGAGTCTTGTATGAATGTATTCATGCAGCCTTGCATGAATGTATTCACACTCCATTGATAAGGATTAAGAGAGGATAAAGAGATACCTGGGTTCCCAGACCTCCTCAGTTCCATTCACAGTTATCAGAGGGGAGCCGTGAACACTGAGTAAATCCACCACTACCCCCTCTCCCATTCCAGTATTCTTGCCCGGAAAATTCCATGGACAGAGCATCCTGGTGGGCTACAGTCCACGGGGTCATAAAGAGTCAGACACGACTGTGCACACACATGCACGCCACTAGTGATCAAGACTGTTCTGGGTGCTGATAAGCTAAGAGTACCTCTGTGTCTCCATCCATGGAGATCTGAGAATCTAGCCTACAAACCTATCTGCTCCCAATATTCACTACCACCTACCTTGATGGATTCATCCATTAAGATTAATCTCTTGTTTACTTATGTTCCTATTTCTATTTACAAGTAAATTACAGGTCACTCTCACTCCTTCCTTCTAATCTCCATAAAGCTTTGCATCCCCTTATTCTCTTTCCTGCTTCTACTACTCCCCAAATTCTGAAACCTTCCCCCGTAAACTTTAGAATTCTCAGTCCCTTGACAGCTCAGTCTTCTTCAATGATCCAAAATTTATATTTCCAACATGAGCTTCTCAAACTTCAAACTCCTGCAGCTACTTTTCTATGTCTTCATTAAGACTTCAACACATCTCAAAGTTAACATGCCCTCCTCATATTCTCCTATTGCATACTTGCTGCATCCCAACCCCCTAATCTCATTCATTCCTCTTTAGGTCAAATCCCTTGCATCCACTGCTGATACTTCCTTTGGTCTCATATCCCATATCTATGCTGTTATTCCAACACACCCAGCAGATTTCCATGCCAGTGTCTTGGCTCTGCCAGTTTGTTCTGCTTAGAAAGTTTTTCTCCCACAGTGCCTTCTCTGCTAAACAATACCTTCTTAGTGACTTCCTTGGTACAAACTGTGTGGCATCTCCTTGAAAATTCACTGTTTCCTTCCCTGGTCAATTTACAACATCTAGGATATGGACGCAACCTAAATGTCCATCAACAGATGAATGGATAAAAGAGATGTGGTGCATATCTGCAGTGGAATATTACTCAGCCATTAAAATGAATAAAACCGGGTCATCTGTAGTGATGCGTCTGAACCTAGAGTATGTCATACAGAATGAAGTCAGAAGGAGAAAAACAAATATCACACATTAAGACATATATACGGAATGTGGACAAATGGTACAGATGAAGCTATTTGCAGGGCAGAGACAGAGAAGCAGACATAGATACCAGACGTGTGGACATATGGGGGAAGGAGATGCTGGGAGGAAATGAGAGAGTAACACTGACATAAATACACTGCCATGTGTAAAATGGATAGCTAGTGGGAAGCTGTTATATAGCACAGAAGTGCTGGTGCTAGGTAATACCTTAGAGAGGTGGGATGGGGTGGCAGTGAGGCTTAACAGGGAGGGGGTCTATATATACATGTAACTGATTCACTTCATTGTGCAGCAGAAATTAGCACAACACTGTAAAACAAGTGTACTCCAATTAAAAATAGACATATAGCATACACTTATATATTAAGTATCATTATAGGCATTAACTCATATAAGTTTCAAATGCCCCTATGAGATAGAAAGTCCCATTCTACAGAAAGAAAATGGAGGCACTGAGAAGTTAATAGCTTGTCCAAGCTCACACTGCTAGCAAGACACAGAGTTGAGACTGAAATTAAGGAGTTTGACTCCAGAATCCATACATAGTCATTACAACGTGCTTTCTTTAAAAAGGACCTTCTGGCATCGTTCATTTATTTACTGCCTGGCTCCCTCTTCTAGAATGTTAGCTTTATTAGAGTATATGCATGCTTGCAAAGTTACTTCAGTTGTGTCTGACTCTTTGGGACCCTATGGACTGTAGCCTGCCAGGCTCCTCTGTCCATGGGATTCTCCAGGCATGAATATTTCAGTGGGTTTCCATGCCCTCGAGTGAGGTGATCTTTCCAACCCAGGGGTCAAACCAGCATCTCTTATGTCTCCTGCATTGGCAGGTGGGTTCTTTACCACTAGCCACCTGGGAAGCCCAGCTTTATTAGATAAGGGATGTTTTAATACTTTTGTCACTACTATGCTCCCAGAACTCACAACAGCCTCTAAGACATAGTACCCACTCAATAAATAGTTCTTCCATGAAAGAATGGGAGTCTGCATGAGCAGAAAGCAATATGATTTAAAAGTGACCAGAACAGTCATTCAAGAGATCTGTGTAGCACTCCTGAAAACCAAACAAAAAAACAAACAAAATGGCTTGAATTATTGATTTAAATTGGCTATAATTATTAAAGTATCCATTGCTATATTTAAAACTGATAACCAGCAAGGACCTACTGTATAGCAGAAGGAAGTTAATGTTATGTGACAGTCTAGATGCGGAGAATTTGGGGGAGAATGAAGACATGTATGTGTATGGTTGAGTCCCTTTGCTCTCCACCTGAAACTATCACAACATTATAAACTGCCTGCACTTCAATATAAAATAAAAACCTTTAAAAAGGGGTAGAAAAAAATAAACAAAAATAAAACAAAATAAGGGCTTTAATTATTTATTTTGATTGACTATAGTTATCAAAGCTTGTTTTTTCCAACTGTGATCAGCATGCATATAAATAAGTGGATGACATGTCATTCAATCTAATGTTTGCTGGGGGATTTAGCAAAGTGTAAGTAAATTTCAGTTCTGAAGGAGCAAGTTTCAAGGGCTAGAAATCAGATTAAGAGACTGGTGAGAATAAGGAAAGAGTGGATAATCATTGATAAGATCAAGGCCAGTTATTGATCGGCTATGCCCATTTTAATTTGTCTCAAGCAAATGGGTAATTTACCTTCCATTTAAAGCCAAGATAAAATACCATTATTAACCACCTTCTACAAGATCCATGCCATACCAGGTGATTAGGGTATAGCATTTTAGGCTTTGGATTCAGTTTGCCTGGCACTGCCAGTGAGAAGCCAAGTGACCCCATGCCAACTGCTCAGTCTCCAACCTCTATTTTCTTTGTCCAGGAAATGAAAATAATGAGTATACGTATGATATAAATCTGAGCATTAACTTAATAGATGCAGTAAGGTTATCAGTGCTGTACCTGGGAAGTCACAAGCACTCAGCAAGCATGCATGATTAATATTCACCCCACACCTGGCCCTCCAGTGAGATAGAGAACTAAGGTGCTTATGCTCAAATATCCCTTGTGAGTGACAGAGCTGGGATTCAGGTCTCAGCTGGCCTGACTCCTTGTCTACCATACGACCCTATATTGCCCCTTGTATTGTTGGAAGAAGAGTGGAGCATGAACGGGTAGTCAAATCCCAGGTAACATCTGAGACCTTGGGACAGCCGCCAAGTGTGGTTTCTTGGCTTCATGCAGTAAAGAACTCAAAAACGAGCCATACTAGAGGGAAAGAAGGTCTATTCAGGAAAGAAACACACTCCATGGACAGAGTGTGGACCAACTTGGAAGGCAAGGGAGGCAAGAGTGCCCCCAGGGTAGAGGGTTGTCAGTGTTTATGCTGTTGTTCAGCTGCTAAGCTGTGTCCCACTCTTTGTGACACTATGGACTGTATGCAGCCTGCCAGGTTCCTCTGTTTCACTGTCTCCTGGAGTTTGCTCAGATTCATGTTCACTGAATCAGTGATGCTGTCTAACCATCTCACCATCTGCTGCCCCCTTCTCCTTTTGCCTTCCTTCTTCCCCAGCATCAGGGTTTTGCATCAGGTGGCAAAAGTATTGGAGCTTCAGCTTCAGCTTCAGTCCTTACAATGAATACTCAGTTTTTATAGGGGTGAGTAATTTCATAGGCTTCCCTGGTGACTCAGATGGTAAAGAATCTGCCTGCAATGCAGGAGACCCAGCTTTGATCCCTGGATCAGGAAGATCCCCTGGACAAGGAAATGATTACCCACTCCAGTATTCTTGCCTGGAGAATTCCATGGACAGAGGAGCTTGGTGGGCGATAGTCCAGGGTGTCACAAAGAGTTAGACATGGCAGAGCAGCTAACACTAACTAATTTCATAGGCTAATGAGTGGAAGGAGTATTCAGCTATTTGGGGAAAGGGGTGAGGATTTCAAGGAATTGGGCCACTGCCCACTTTTTGAGGTTTAGGTCCTCTGTTGTGGAGTTTGTGCAGGTCAGTTAGCTTATTGATCTGTTACCCTGGGAGTTAACTTGGACCTGTTTGGTTCTAATCAGTTTATGTCATGTCCTCAGGATATATCATTCTTTTAAAGGTTGCACCCTGCCCCCTTCTTGTCTCACTTGGACTATTTTATTGAATGCAACAATAATAATATTAATAATGAGATCCCTCATATGCTTGGAAATTACAATGTACCAGACTTGTTTTGGGGGCTTTCCATATGAGTGAGTGAGTGAGTGAAGTCCCTCAGTCGTGTCCGACTCTTTGCGACCCCGTGGAATGTAACCTACCAGGCTCCTCTGTCCATGGGATTCTCCAGGCAAGAATACTGGAGTGGGCTGCCATTCAACTTCACAGCAACCACATAAAGTAGACTGTAATGTTAGCCACCTAAATAGACAAAAAGAGAGCAATGCATGACCAAGGTTACAGAACCAAAATGGTGCAAACCTGCAAGTCAGACTGAGGTGGTTTATCTCCAAACCGTACATTCCAATCTACAAGAAGGTAACCTTTTGACAAAGAACAGTGATTCCAATTCCAAGTTTTCTGCTCATAAACTTTTGCTGTAATTAAACCTTGATTCCACCCCTCCCCCCCAGTTTCAAGTCCAGTTGTCATACGTGCTCTACAAGACAGTAATTAGTAGTAACAATAGTAATAACACGTCTTGTCCTGTGCTGGAAAATCTGACACTCACTAAAGCAGCCAATCTAAATAATTGATATTAATTGCATGAGGTTTTAGGAATAATCTGCCTGAAACAACTGTGAAATGAGAGGATTAAAAGGCAGAGATAATTCTCAGCAGCTGCTGAAAAGGCATTATGCAGAGGCATGACTGACACCAGCCTGTCAGATTCTAGTCAAAGCATGCCTTTTCTTCAACTGTTTAGCCTATGTTTTGTAGCCAGGACAGTCAATTAGACCATTCATTGGTCATTGAACAAGTTACTTTACCCCCAGATCTCCCTTCGTGTTTCTAAACTCTAGACCCTTACAACCAAAATATTTTTGCTTTTCCTCCTAGAGCTGACCTTAATTTTACAGTTACAGAAATATAAGCATGGATTTTTCCATTTGTTTGCTTCCCAGGACTGCTGTAACAAATTCCCAGAGACCCACTGGCTTAAACAACATAAATTTATTTTCTCACAGTGCTAGAGGCTTCCCACAATTCCTCACAATTCTCACTTCTTTTGAGTCCTTTCCCCTGGGTTCATAGAAGACTGTCTTTCCCCCTGTGTCTTCACATGGGTTTCCCTCTATGCTTGTGTTTATCTGGGTTCTAATCTCTCTTCTTAGAAGGACACTTGTTGCATTGGATTAGAGCCCAACCTAACGATCCCATTCCGGGCTTCCTTGGTGGCTCAGTGGTAAAGAATCTGCCTGCTAGTGCAGGTGATGCAGGTTTGATCACCTGGGTTGGGAAGATCTTCTGGAGGAGGAAATGGCAACGGACTCCATTATTCTTGCCTGGATAAACCACATGCATAAAGAGCCTACTGGGCTGCAGTCTATGGGGTTGCAAAAAGCTGGGCATGATTTAGCAACTAACAACAATAGTGAACGATCTCATTCCAAGTTAACTGCCTTTTTCAAGACTTTACTCTCAAATAGCTACACAGTGGAATATTGGGAGTTAGGACTTTAGCCTATCAATTTGCAGGGGATGCAGTTCAGCCCCTAACACAGGTAGCTCTCAATGTCTTGAAGCCAATTTCTATTTTAAAATCACCTCTGTATCCTCTCCCTGGTCCAAGGAAATCTTTAGGGGACAGAGGGAGCATCTGTGCACACTGGCAATCACCACTGATTCACACCAACTCCTGTTCTGAAAGAGTCAAAACATCAGGCCACAGATGTGCTCATCTGTAATTTGCAGTGTAACTTTTTGGAAGAGAAAAGAAAATAATCGTTCACATAAGCTCAGTAGTTCACATAAGCTATGTACCTATGAAGTCTAGGAAAAATGCAAGATTGTGTCTTTTACAAATTGAGTTTCACTTAAAAATTCCAGTAGGCTATGAGATGGATATTACTATCCCAGGTTTAGTGGTCCAGAATTTAAAAAAAAAAAAAAAAAGTAAAGAAACTTAGAGAACTTAATAAGCTTGTCAAAAAGTCACACAATCAGTAATGGCAGAACTAGTAGGTTTAAATTCAAGCTGGAGAAAGAAGAGAGAGAGAAGGGTGGGGGAGGATGGAGGGAAGGAAGAAAGAAAAATAGAAAGAATTTTGGGAATGGAGGTCAAAATGGTAGGAAGAAGAAAGATCAACTGAATTATCTTGAAAACCACTAGGACCACTGCTTGATCACAGCAGAAGAGTTTAAATTCACACTTTCCCCCCTTAATGAGCCATTTTATAGCACAATAAAAGACACAGATGCAATCTAATGCCACTCATTTTTTTTTTTTAATCAAATCCCAGGGACGAATACATTTGAATCAGTTCTAAGGAGATGGATGGAACTGGAGCCAATTATACAGAGTGAAGTAAGCCAGAAAGAAAAACACCAATACAGTATACTAACGCATATATACGGAATTTAGAAAGATGGTGATGATGACCCTGTATGTGAGACAACAAAAGAGACTCAGACGTGTAGAGCAGACTTTTGGACTCTGGGGGAGAGGGAGAGGATGGGACGAGATGGGAGAATGGCATTGAAACATGTATACTATCATGTAAGAAACGAATTGCCAGTCTATGTCTGATGCAGGATGCAGGATGCTTGGGGCTGGTGCATGGGAAGGACCCAGAGAGATGTTATGGGGTGGGAGGTGGGAGGGGGTTCATGTTTGGGAAAGCATGTACACCCGTGGCGGATTCATGTCAATGTATGGCAAAACCAATACAGTATTGTAAAGTAAACTAAAGTTAAAATAAAAATTAAAAAAAAAAAATCCCAGGGACGGGTGAGCCTGGCGGGCTGCCGTCTCTCGGGTCGCACAGAGTGGGACAGGGCTGAAGTGACTTAGCAGCAGCAGCGGCATATCCTTACAGCCTCCCCAGACACATGTCGTGTGGGCCCTGGAACACTTTACAGGCTCAGTCACTGGCCTTGCTTCCACCTAAAGCATCAGTGCAGCCACCTGTGAGGTGATACAGGCTACAGGATTCCCCTGGGTTGGTGTACTCCCAGGCCTGTCCCTCCTTGCGTCAACACTTCAGACCAATTCATTCTGCTTAAAGATAAAGAAATTAGTGTAAGAATCAACTGGGAGGGAGATTCTGACATCAGTAGAATAGCAAGCATCAAGGATTTTTGTGGTGTACAAAGGAATTAAGGGAAGAAGAGAAAAAAACTCATATACAGCATCATTACATAGTTAGCTTTTGAAAGACAAGATAGGCAGGGTGTAGCTTACCACGTTAGCTGGTAGGTGTCAGGATTATGGAAGAGGTATGGACCTAACAGAAGCAGAAGATATTAAGAAGAGGTGGCAAGAATACACAGGAGAACTGTACAAAAAAGAGCTTCATGACCCGGATAATCATGATGGTGTGATCACTCATCTAGAACCAGACATCCTGGAATGTGAAGTCAAGTGGGCCTTAGAAAGCATCACTATGAACAAAGCTAGAGGAGGTGATGGAATTCCACTTGACCTATTTCAAATCCTGAAAGATGATGCTGTGAAAGTGCTGCACTCAATATGCCAGCAAATTTGGAAAACTCAGCAGTGGCCACAGGACTGGAAAAGGTCAGTTTTCATTTCAATTCCAAAGAAAGGCAATGCCAAAAAATGCTCAAACTGCCGCACAATTGCACTCATCTCACATGCTAGTAAAGTAATGCTCAAAATTCTCCAAGCCAGGCTTCAGCAGTACATGAACCGTGAAATTCCAGATGTTCAAGCTGGTTTTAGGAAAGGCAGAGGAACCAGAGATCAAATTGCCAACATCGCTGGATCGTGGGATGTGGGTCCCAGAAGACAAAAAACAGATTAGCAGACAACTGGAGAAGTTTCTAGGAGCTAAATTTAACAGTTCCTAAGTTTCTAGTTGAAGATCCCTTCCTAATGTTGAGTTCATATTAATCAGCTTTAAAAGACTCCAAATGGATTGTAAATAAAACAGAGGAACTGAAGATTGGATGGTAATGGGAGACATGTGGGGCCTGGAGGCAGTCTGTAAATACAGGCACCCATTTCAGAGAAAAGCATGCCTATTCCCTGGGGAAAACAAGACAGAGACTACAAAACAGAAAAGAAATTACTCCATGTCTCTGCAGGAACAACCAAGTTACTCTGTTTACATTTTCAGGTGAAGAAAGGGAAACAGAGGACAGCACTGTAAACCCATAAGCCTTGGAAACTCAAGCTGGGGCATGATTTGGCTCTCCTGAAATTTAATGCAATTTTTATATATGGACATAAGAAATATACACTTTTGGAATTTCCTCCAGATGATTGTGTGGTAACCCCCACTTTGGAATTCTGGCCGAACTGTCCATTATAATGCTGTTGTGAACTTTATTTCCTACCACACCAGGGAGGGAGGCAGTGAGGAACTGAAAAGTTGGAATACTCAGATATTACATGTCACAGCGGGGTCATAAAGTCGATGTCAAATGTAATGCAAAAGGGCTGTGGGCACCCGACCGTTCATGTCAAGAGATAGTGCAGATGGAAAGTAGGGTTGGGTTTCCAGAAAGTAGCATATTTCCTCTAATTTTACTGAAAGATACACAACAGCGCTGCTTTCTGCCAACCCATGTTTGAGTTTTAAACATGATTTTAGCCATGTTTGGTAAGCCATTTCCCATATGAAGAAAGTAACCACCATCACAACGAAAGCAAATATTGCTCTTCCTGAATTTGTTCTATGTGGTGGGCATTGTGCCAGGCAGTTATATTATCTGGAAATCCTTATAACAATCTGTAACATTTTATTATTTCCATCTCACCAATAAGAGTTCATAGAGGTTAAGATACTAATCCATGTCATACACTGAATTCATGACTATGTGACTTCAAAAGCCATGATCTTTACAAAGCACATATCCAGATCCAGCTTTTACATACACAGTACTGTTGTGGGCACTCCTCTTCACTGACTTAATAAATCCTGTGAAGACAAAATTGTGGTTTCTTCTTTGAAACCCTGGAGTAAAACTCAGACTAACTTCATCAGCTTTAATGGCTTCTCCTTGGTTAAAATGAAATGATTTACCTCGATACCTAGACTCCTCTTCATTTGAGTCACACAGTGGTGAGAATACAGAGAAAGCAATTACACATGTGAAGGAAATAATAAACCCAAATCAGTTACTTCAGGAAATTAGTCATTTTTTGAAATTATTTGAGAAAAGTCTAGAAAGTCTATAGTAATGTGGTAGGACAGTCTCCACCATTGCATTGTTGAGCTCTAAAGCTCCTATGCCATTTCTTCTCTAAATGACCTTGAACACACATTCCTTAATTTCTCTGTGCCACATTCTTTTTCTTTTCTTTTCTTTTTTTTCACTTTTCTCTTTCATCAGGAATACCTGTCTGGGCAAAGTGCTTGTGGAGATTACATGAGACAATACTGTAAGCCACCCATGGTTCATAGAAGCTACTCGATATTATAGCTATTATTACTACTGCTATTATCATTAGTATCATTGCTGCTCTTGACTTTATCTCTACGTTTCATTAGGTGCCTAGAACATGAGACAAGCTGATTTATAGGCCAGCCGTGTAGTTTAGGGACCTCTGTCATCAGTTCCAGGCAGCCTTGATTTGACACCTGATCTCTCTGTGACAGAATGTGTCACCAGCACGTTCCGAGATTCCTAAACCACCATTGTTAAAAAGTAAAAGCAGAATAAATCATCTTTATAGTTTATTTATTTTTGATAAGGGTACCATGGAGAAAGAAGAGTGTTTTCAAACAACAATGTTGGGGCAACTACATATGCCCATGTAAAAGAATAAAGTTGGATTCATCCTTCACACCATGTACATTAATTCATTCAAAATGGATCATGGAGGTAAGCCTAAGAGCTAACTCAGAATGAAATTCATGAGTAAATGTTTGGACCTATAGAGTTCATCAAAGCCTTGTTAGACATGACACCAAAAGGTAAGCAATGACCCAAAAATAAATTGGACTTAATTAGAATTAAAACATTATGCATATCAAAGAATACCATCAGTAAAGCAACTATACTCCAATAGAATTTAATTTAAAAATACCAACAAAACGGTGACAAGAAAACCCACAAAAGGAAAAAAAATTGTAAACCTTAGCTGTATCTAGAATATATAAAGAGCACTTAACAATTAAATAATAAAAACAAGTGACAAAAATGGATAAAGGATCTGAACAGATAATTTTCCAGAGAAGATATGCAAATGGACAATAAACTCATGAAAACATTTTCAATCACTAACCATTAGGGAAATGCAAACACAATCACACTGAGATACCACTTCACAACCATTGCTGCTGCTGCTAAGTCGCTTCAGGCGTGTCCAACTCTGTGTAACCCCAGAGAGGGCAGCCCACCAGGCTCCCCCATCCCTGGGATTCTCCAGGCAAGAACACTGGAGTGGGTTGCCATTTCCTTCTCCAATGCATGAAAGTGAAAAGTGAAAGTGAAGTCGTTCAGTCGTGTCCAACTCTTCGAGACACCATGGACTGCAGCCCACCAGGCTCCTCCATCCGTGGGATTTTCCAGGCAAGAGTACTGGACTGGGGTGCCATTGCCTTCTCACACCCATTAGGATGGCTATAATCAGAAAGACAGATAGCAACAAATGTTGGAGAGGAAGCGAAGAAAATTGAATCCCTTATATAGTGTTGGTGATACTGTAAAATGATTCATCTTCTTTGGAAAACAGCCTGGCAGTTCCTCAGAGGTTAAACATAGAGTTACCACTTGTCTCAACATTCCTAAGTATATGGCTGTGGGAGAGGGGGCAGGGGGAACAAACATATGTACATAACAAAATGTGGACACAAATTTTTATGGCCACTTTATGTGTAATGATAAAAAAAAAAGAAAGGAGAGAGAAAACAATCCAAGAAACAATCAACTGATGAGTGAATAAATAAATGTTACACAACAATTCAGCACGGGCTTCCCCAGGGGCTCAGTGGTAAAGAATCTGCCTGCAATTCAAGAGACACAGGCACAATCCCTGGGTGGGGAGATTCCCTGGAGGAGAACATGGCAACCAACTCCAATACGCTTGCCTGGATAATCCCATGGACAAAGGAAGCTGGTGGGCTGCAGTCCATAGGGTCACAGAGAATTGGACATGACTGACGCGGCTGAGCACAGCACATACAGCGATGCAATGCGTATTGTTCGGCCAGCGGGAAACAAAAGAAAACAAAAACGAAGTACTGAAACATGCTGCAACATAGAAGAACACTGAAAATATTATGTGAAGTTTACAAAAGGCAAATGTATATAATGTATAATTCTATATTGGCATGAATAACTTAGAATAGGTAAATCTATAGAGGCAGAAGTAATGGGTTATTGTTTGCCTAGCACTGTGGGGATTGGGTTTCAGTGGCTTCTAATAGTCATGTAGCTCTTACAAGAGCGATGAAAGCGCTTTAAATTAACTGTGGTGGTGGTTACACAACTGGATGAATGCACTGAAAGCCACTGAATTGTATAGGAAAAAAAAAAAAAAGGAAGATTGTGGCTTTAAAAGAATTAATGGAACAAATGACACAGAGCAAGTCATCTCACCCAGAGGGAGAGTCCTAAGACATTAGTGGGATATTGGTAATGATGAAGAAAGAATGATCTCAAAATTAATAACCTGAGAAATAGGCACAATTCAGCACATGTTTCAAATTAGAAATCAATATAGTCCTTAAATCTTTATAGAGAAATAAATCCAGCCAGAATCTCTCTCTTCTGGGTGGTATTATGTGGTGAAACCTACAGATAAAATAAATGTCTTGTCACACAACATTACCACCTACGATTATACACTAACAGTCTATCCATATCAAAAAAACTCTTTTTAAACTACATGCAAAGCAATTGAGTTATTGTCATCAAAAAATCCTGGAATAATTCTCTTCCTTAGTCTAAGTTTCAGACCGAACAAGAGCCAAATTCTGTCAGTTCTTCATCGGCAAAGTTTCTTCCAACTGTCTGTTCTTACCATTGCTGCTAAGTCACTTGAGTCATGCCCGACTCTGCAACCCCATAGACAGCAGCCCACCAGGCTCCCTCGTCCCTGAGGTTCTCCAGGCAAGAACACTGGAGTGGGTTGCCATTTCCTTCTCTAATGTGAAAGTGAAAGTGAAAAGTGAAAGGGAAGTCGCTCAGTCATGTCCAACTCTTTGTGACGCCATGGACTACAGCCTACCAGGCTCCTCCACCCATGGGATTTTCCAGGCAAGAGTACTGGAGTCGGGTGCCATTGCCTTCTCCAGTTCTTACCACTATGAGCATCTTATTACCTCATACCTGTTTTGTCTCTGTAGCTGCCCAAATACCATCTGCTTTTTATTGTAATTTACTTGTTTACAACCTATTTAATATGCTGCTGTCAAATGATCATAATCAGTTCAGTTCAATCGCTCAGTCGTGTCCAACTCTTTGCGACCCCATGAATCGCAGTACTCCAGGCCTCCCTGTCCATCACCAACTCAGACTCACATCCATCCAGTCAATGATGCCATCCAGCCATCTCATCCTCTGTTGTCCCCTTCTCCTCCTGCCCCCAATCCTTCCCAGCAACAGAGTCTTTTCCAATAAGTCAACTCTTCCCATGAGGTGGCCAAAGTACTGGAGTTTCAGCTTTAGCATCATTCCTTCCAAAGAAATCCCAGGGCTGATCTCCTTCAGAATGGACTGGTTGGATCTCCTTGCAGTCCAAGGGACTCTCAAAAGTCTTCTCCAACACTACAGTTCAAAAGCATCGATTCTTCGGCACTCAGCCTTCTTCACAGTCCAACTCTCACACCCATACATGACCACTGGAAAAACTATAGCCTTGACTAGATGGACCTTAGTCGGCAAAGTAATGTCTCTGCTTTTGAATATGCTATCTAGGTTGCTCATAACTTTTCTTCCAAGGAGTAAGCGTCTTTTAATTTCATGGCTGCAATCACCATCTGCAGTGATTTTGGAGCCCCAAAAAATAAAGTCTGACACTGTTTCCCCATCTATTTGCCATGAAGTGATNCATTACTTTACTAGCGTGTGAGATGATTGCAATTGTGTGGTAGTTTGAGCATTCTTTTGCATTGCCTTTCTTTGGAATTGGAATGAAAACTGACCGTTTCCAGTCCTGTGGCCACTGCTGAGTTTTCCCAGTTTGCTGGCATATTGAGTGCAGCACTTTCACAGCATCATCTTTCAGGATTTGAAATAGCTCAACTGGAATTCCATCACCTCCACTAGCTTTGTTTGTAGCAATGCTTTCCAAGGCCCACTTGACTTCACATTCCAGGATGTTTGGCTCTAGATGAGTGATCACACCATCATGATTATCTGGGTCGTGAAGATCCTTTTTGTACAGTTCTTCTGTGTATTCTTGCCACCTCTTCTTAACATCTTCTGCTTCTGTTAGGTCCAGACCATTCTGTCCTTTATCAAGCCTGTCTTTGCATGAAATGTTCCCTTGGTATCTCTAATTTTCTTGAAGATATCTCTAGTCTTTCCCATTCTGTTCTTTTCCTCTATACACAGTTGTTATTTGTTTCAACTATCCAGAAATATTCAGACAGTTACCCATTACTCCTTCTAGAAAAAGTCCAAGTTTCTTATTTTGACCCTCAATGGCACCCTACTTATGTACCAAGTAAAGTGAAATATCCTCAGTTGTGTCTGACTCTTTGTGACTCCATGAATTCTCTAGGCCAGATTACTGAAGTGGGTAGCCGTTCCCTTCTCCAGTGGATCTTCCTAACCCAGGAATCAAATCGGGGTCTCCTGCATTGTAGGTGAATTCTTTACTAGCTGAGCTACCAGGGAAGACCACTTAAGTACCAAATTCCTTATTTAAATTTACCTTCTGATTCTTTTTGAATATCCTTTTCCAAATGGACTCCCCCTAAATGAAAGCTCTTTTTGTATTTACTTTTGCACCTTGACTTACTCTCAATATATCCAAATTCTGCATGCATGCTCAGTCACTTCAGTCATGTCCAACTCTGAGACCCTATGGACTGTAGCCTGCCCGGCTCCTCTGCCCATGGGATTCTCCAGGCAAGAATTTTGGAGTGGGTTGCCATGCTCTTTTCTAGGGAATCTTCCTGACCCAAGGATCGAATCAAGGCCTCCTACATCTCCTGCTTTGAAGGCGGATTCTTTACTGTTGAGCCACCAGGGAAGCCCTATATACAACTTCTGCTGCTGCTGCTGCTGCTGCTAAGTCGCTTCAGTCGTGTCCAGCTCTGTGCGACCCCATAGATGGCAGCCCACCAGGCTCCCCCATCCCTGGGATTCTCCAGGCAAGAACACTGGAGTGGGTTGCCATTTCCTTCTCCGTATACAACTTCTACCAACTTTTTAAAATGTAGCATCTTCTTACTTGGTTACTTGATGTTAATACCAAATTCTAACTTGAATGAGGTTTGACCTTTTTTAAGAAATACTGCCTGGCCTTTCCAGGCTACTGTGTTTTCTGACTCATCCTTAGCAGGCATCGTGTCGCCATTCATCAAGTATTTGTCATCGTCTACCCAAATGGATCTTAGGTACTTCAACAGTGTCATGACTTCAACTTTTTGGAAAAAGTTTTATAGACATAGTAAGTCCTCAATAAAAAATAGTTCATGAGCAAATAAAGAGAAATATTATCCACAGAACTGAATCATAGTCTTATAGAAGCATAAAAAATGTTGATGGAAGGTCTTATTTATCATTCACACTAACTGTTTTGTTGTATAACTGGGGAACCTGAAGTCCAGAGATGAGAAGAGATAGTCAAGTCCTAAGATTTGTTCCCTGGGGGAACCTAGATAGTTTTTCTTTTTTCTTGTTTTTAAAATTTACACTGCTGTGTCAGTTTTACTGTACAGCAAAGTGAATCAGCCATATGTATACACATATCCCCTCTTTTTTGGACTTCCTTCCCATTTAGGCCATCACAGAACACTGAGTAGAGTTCCCCGTGCTACACAGCACGCTCCCACTAGTTATCTGTTTTATACATAGCGGTGTATACACGTCAATCCCCATCTCCCAGTTCAGCCTACCCTCCCCCTTGGTGTCCATATGTTTGTTGCCTCCATCAGTATCTCCTTCTGCTTTGTAAACAATATCATCTGTACCATTTTTCCAGATTCCACACGTATGCATTAACATACTAAACTCTGGTTTTCTTATTTCTACTCTATTTCTCCCCACTAGAATATGTTGCTTACATCTCACAGATTCTTTTCATACAGAGTCATCTTAGAAATCACTACTTCCTCCGTTTTTTCATAGGTGGGCCTGCAGTGATAAAAGAAGAGACAGCCATTCTTCTCTCATACTAAGGATTAGAAAAGAGGCTCCGGAGACGTGAACACAGTGCCTTTCTATTGCATTAGTAGTTGCTCCAAAAGGAAACTTGCCTATATTGACTGGAGCTCATGTCACGTGGAATAGCTCCAGGGCTAGACAAGTTCCATTAAGTAATTTGGATGGATTCAGAAGGGGTGTATATCCCTAAGAAAGAACCTGTGTTCTCAGCATTGGAATGCAGATTCTTAATCACTTGACCACAGGACAGTCCCCTTGTAAACAGGTCTTTATTCCCTACCTCCCATGTCCTAATTGGGTTGGGAAAAATCACCTGCAGAATGAAATACAAGCATCAAATTCAAGTGATTCAGAAATCAGCCTGTACATTATACATTTTCTATTTCAAATGCAGTGGTAGAAAAATCAAAAGAGGGAAAAAAGAAATCTTTACTGACTTACGCACTTGCATGAGAAAAGAGAAATGTTACTATACATATTTGTATATGTGCATGATTCCTTGTGTATATACATGATTTCTTCATTATTATTAGGTTGTTTAGCACCACTGGCAAGGAAACACATAAAGCCACAATCACTAGCTGTAAGCCTTTCACTGAAGTAAAGCACAGCTTACAAACAGAAGCAAGCTCTAGAAAAAATGAGGAAATCTCTGTGGTGTGATTGAACTCTCAGTGGTAAGCATTGAATAAGGATGCTCACTCGGTGTCACAAGCCTCACTGTCACACACACACTCAGTGACTGACTATTATGGGGTTTTCTAATTTGATGCACACATATGTATGTGATATTTCAATTGTTACAACTCCATTGCTTTTGTAACTGCTTTTAATTACTCATGAGACCATTTCTGTTTGAACTGAACATATGTGCACTTTGCATTTTTAAAATCGTACTTTTGGAGTTATCCATGGGCTGAAAAACCCAAGCGTGCCTTTTCAAGTGTAAGCAAGGTATTTTGGAAGCCTTGAGGGACATCAGCAACATGAAGGAACCAGACTGCTGAGTCTCCATTGGTCACTGCTGTGAGAACCCCACCCCGGAGATCTTTTCATATTAACGGTAGGTTTCTAGTTGCTGGAAACTCTCCAGAACCACTGTGAATGCAACTCTGGATGAGAACAAGAAATTCATGAAAGAGGATCCTTGCTTTAAAAATATCTGTGCATGGCTTCCCACAGGGGAAGAATGGGAGGGATAGTTAGGGAGTTTGTGACCAGCATATACACACTGCTATATTTAAAATGGATAACCAACAAAGACCTACTGTATAACCAGGGAACCCTGCTCAAGGTTATGTGGCAGCCTGGATGGGAGGGGAGTTTGGGGTGGAATGGATACATGTATATGTATGGCTGAGTCCTTTGCTGTGTACCCGGGGCTATCACAATATTATTTGTTAATTGGCTATACTCCAACATGAAATACAGTGTAAAAACAATTCAAAAAAACCTGTGCCTGATAATATTGTTATTGAATCATTCATTCATTTTGCAGCTGTTTTATAGAGATCCCAGACACTATGTCAGACTCTGCCGAGAAAAAAATTTTTAAGAGATATTTTCTCTGCTCTTATTGAGCTTACTCTTCAATGTATGTAAGAATTTACAATATTACAACTCATACAGGATTCATAGCTAGCTTATAAGAACTTTTGACTCAGTAAGAAGAAAAAAATTCAATAGAAAAATGAGCAAAATATATATAAAAGACACTTTATAAGACAGGATATTCAAGTGACTAATAAATCTAGAAGTAGATATTCAATTCCACCAGTCATTAGAGAATTGAACACTGATACTAAGATATGATATCATTAAAGATCCATTTTATTTTCTAATTTTTTTTTTTTGGCCATATGGTTTGTGGGATATTAGTTCCCTAATCTGGGATTGAACCCTAGTTGGGCCCTCAGCAGTGAGAGTACAGTCATAACCACCTGACCACCAGGAAATTCCCTAAATATCCATTTTCGAATGGCAAAATAAAAAATTCAGAAACTACTAAGTGTTGACAAGGATGGGAAACAACTGACACTCTAGTTCACCGCTGGTAAGAGTGCTAACCAGTAAAACCACCTTGGAAAACTGTTTGGTAGTAGCAAGGAAAATAGAAGACTCTCCGTGACTGAATATTTCCAATGCAGACCTATGTTCACCAAAAAACACATGAACTAGAATGTTCATAGCAGCACTGTTTGTTACAATTCAAAATTGGAAACTAAGCAAACATCTTTCATGGATACAATGGGATAAGTAAATTATAGGATTTTCACCCAATAGAATATTACATAACAAAGAAAGTAAATGATCAGTACGGGTGAATCTCAAAAATATAATGGTGAATCTCAAAAATATAATGTTGAATCCTGAAGACGATAGGGAGAAAAAAAAATAATGACAGTTTAGTTCTACTTAAGATACAAAACCAAAAATAATTGTGATGTTGGAAGTCAGGATGAAGCCAGTTCATGGGAAGGGGCTCTCTCTTCTTTGCAGGAAACAGTCTTCAGCAGTGGTATTTGTACAAAATTCTAAATATGTGGGTTTCAACCCACAGAAAGAAGGTGATGTGTTTCGTGATGGGCAAATGAGTAGACACGGGAAAATGTAAAGTGAACCATGGAACAGGAGATCTGTGAAAGAAGGATAAATAAAGCTAGAAAGGTAGGTCTGAGTCAGAACTCAGGGCACCTTGATAGAGGTGCTTGGCCTTTGTGAAATAGGCGGTGGAGAGCCATTGACAGGTTCTAAGCAGGGCAGAGACAATCAGAGCTGTGTTCAGTGAAGATTAGCTTGGCAATTGTGTTGTAGAATGAATTGGAAAGCAAAGAAATTGGGCAGAGGGAGACCAATTTGGATGTGATTGCAATTGTCTGCGTGGTACATAATTAAGCCTAAATTGGGGTGTTAGTGTGAGTTGAAAAGAGGAGATGTGTGTAAAAGATATTAGAAGAGACAAAGCAACTTATTGGATTTGTTTTTGGTCAAGGGAGAGAGAAGAGTCCAGGAGGCCAGTCTGGGCAATTTGAAGATAAATCATGCTGTTAACTGAAATAGATGAATTAGGATCTCTTGCTCCAGGGCAATGGCTAAGCATGGGTGGTTTTTTGTATCTCATACACCGGAGCTATTCCTTTGGACATAGCAGCTCTGTGCAGCTAAATGTGGCATCTCAGGCCCTCCAGGAAGATGCTCAGGGACTTTGCCAGGCATCCACATATAAAATAGATTCTGACTCTCTTATAGAATGGAAGCTGCCCAGCGCAAAAGTGCAGTTTCCAAGCTTCTTGATGAATGAGCTGACAACAGGAGTGGGTCTCAAGAAGTAGTAAATTATATAACTTTGACTCTGCAGCTTAAGGGACATAGAATGTTCCTCCCCTCTTCTTGCCCTTATCCTGTTGGCTGAAATACAGATGTGATGACAGTAGTTACAGCAACTCTGTAGGACCATGAGTGAAGCTGAAGGGCAAGTCTTAAAGCAACTAGACAGAGGCAGCCTGAGTTCTTGATGATTACAGAATACCTCACTAGCCCACAAATCTCTCTAGACCTTCATGTGGCAGAGAAATAAATTCTTTCTTCTTCATGTCACTGTTAGTTTGAATTTCTCTCTATTACTCTAGCTAAATTGATATCCTAAATAGTTCAGATTCTAAGTTTGTGGTTTTGATCCCTGAAAAAATTTTCCTTAAAGTTTCATTTTCTATGCAATCATTAGGTACTGAGACTATATCAGCTACCAGTGCTAAAACAACTCATAAATGCAGACCATACTCTTCCAGAAACTAAAAATCTTTCTGAAAATATGTGGCAATGCTTGAAAAAGGCTTAAGTAAAACAAAATTTGTCATTTATGAAGCACTTTCAAAATATAAACACTGAGTTTCTATAAGCAACTCAAGAACATTGTAAGCTAGGTCCTACTTTTATAACTATTTATACAGATGAGGAAACCAAGGTACCCAGAAATTAGAAAACCTCCCCCAAGGTTATATTGTGAATGGTCATATTTCTGTCTCAAAAATCAATGATTAATGACCTGATACTTCAGACTCATTGAAAGAGCATGGAGATAAATCAGTCTGCCTTGATCTCTAGCACTGGCAAACAGTTGAAGAATTTGAGGCCAAGTCACAGAGACAATCAAAGATTCCTATTTTATAGAATACAAGCATTCGCTTTGACTTCTCAAGATGAAAGACTGATGGCTCCAAAAACTCTCCCCCTGTATCCCCAAGGAGAGAACTTGGGCCACTGATTGACTGTCAGGGAAGATGAACTAAGTGGAGCAGAAGTGGATAGGAAAGTCAAAGTGAGTGAGAGCATCCCCACCTGACAATTAAAGCTATTCCCTCTGAGGTTTAATAAATCAATTTAGTAAGATATTTGTGGGGATTCTGGGGGTTGTTGGGATAGGCCCACAAAGAGATCAACTTGCAAGTTTTTTTTTCATGCAAAACTTCTGAAGGGTTGGTTTAAGAAACAACAATAATAACAATAAGTCCTTCTATCTCTAGTGAAACAATATGTCCCATCATGCTATGGGTCTGATAAAAGAAGAGAAAAAAGTTTAACAGCTGATAATTTTTAATTCACAGTCATAGTCAAGGAGCATATGGTAGCTGGGGTGTGAGGGATTTTTTTATTGCTTGGGTGTAGAAGAAGACTTGTGATTAGCAGATTTGATGCTGGATCACCATTCAAGTCAACATGTTGATGTACTTGACATTCTCAGCTAACCATTAAGTGAAGGATGGAAGCTGATGAGCTTGGTCAGATCTAAAGGTAGAGATGATTTCTACTGCAGAATATACTGCAGGGGATAGCTGAGGATGAGATGGTTGGACGGCATCATTTTCTCAATGGACATGAGTTTGAGCAAACTCCAGGAGATGGCAAAGGACAGGAAGGTCTGGTGTGCTGCAGTCCATGAATTTCCAAAAATTTGGACACCACTGAGCAACTGAACAACAACAAATAGTTGAGGAGGATGTGTCCCAAGAGTCCAGAAATGGTCAGTAGAAAGATCTTGTTATAAGAACACAAGGAAAGATATAAAACAAATAGCACTGAAAAACACATCTCAGGCCCTTTTTTGTTTTTCTTGGCAAAGCCATCAGTTGAGGTTGATGACTCCTAAAATGCATCCTGGAGGTTAAAATCTTCTGGGGAAAAAACCTTCAGAACCTGGTGGAAGTGAACCTTCACTTTCTTGTTTGTCATCAAAGTAAAATACAAAGATAACAAGGACTGATAATGAATTTCAAAGTGTTTATTCAGCTTTAACCATGATGGTGTGATCACTCACCTATAGGCAGACATCTTGGAGTGCAAAGTCAAGTGGGCCATAATAAGCATCACTACAAACAAAGCTAGTGGAGGTGAGGGAATGCCAGTTGAGCTATTTCAAATCCTAAAAGATGATGCTGTGAAAGTGCTGCACTCAATGTGCCAGCAAATTTGGAAAATTCAGCAGTGACCACAGGATTGGAAAAGGCCAATTTTCATTCCAATATCAAAGAAGGGCAATGCCAAAGAATGTTCAAACTACTGCACGATTGCACCCATTTCACAAGCTAACAAAGAAAAGCTCAAAATTCTCCAAGCCAAGTTTCAACAGTACTTGAACTGAGAACTTCCAGATGTTCAAGCCAGATTTAGAAAAGGTAGAGGAACCAGAGGTAAAACTGTCAACATCTGTTGGATCATAGAAAAACACAAGAGAATTCCAGAAAAACATATACTTCTGCTTCATTGACTATGCTAAAAACTTTAACTGTGTGGATCACAAGAAACTGTGAAGGATTCTTAAGGAGATGGGAATACCAGAACAGCTTACCTGCCTCCTGAGAAATGTGCATGCAGGTCAAGAAGAAGCAGTTAGAACTGGACAAGGAAAAACAGACTGGTTCCAAACTGGGAAAGGAGTATGTCAAGGCTGTATATTGTCACCCTGCTTATTTAACTTATATGTAGAGTACATCATTCAAAATGCCAGGCTGGATGAAGCACAAGCTGGAATCAATTGCCAGGAGAAATATCAGTAACCTCAGATATACAGATGACACCATCCTTATGGCAGCAAGCAAAGAGGAACTAAAGAGCCTCTTGATGAAGGTGAAAGAGGAGAGTGAAAAAGCTGGCTTAAAACTCAACACTAAATATTCAAAAACCTAAAATAATTGCATCTGGTCTCATCTCTTCATGGCAAAGGAATGAAGAAAAAATGGAAACAGTGAAAGATTTTCTTGGGCTTCAAAATCAGTGCAGATGGTGACTGCACCCATGAAATTAAAAAGCACTTGCTCCTTGAAAGAAAATCTATGACAAAACTAGACAGCATATTAAAAAACAGAGATATCACTTTGCCAACAAAGGTCTGTATAGTCAAAGCTATGGATTTTCCAGTTGTCAGGTAGTGATGTGAGAGTTGGACCATAAAGAAGGCTGAGTGCCAAAGAATTGATGCTTTCAAACTGTGGTGTTGGAGTATACTCATGAGAGTCCCTTGGAGAGCAAGGAGATCAGACCAATCAATCCTAAAGGAAAGTAATCCTGAATATTAACTGGAGGGACTGATGCTGAGATTGCAGGTCCAATAATTTGGCCACTTGATGGGAAGAAGTGACTCATTAGAAAAGACCCTGATGCTGGGAAAGATTGAAGGCAGGAGGAGAAGAGGATGACAGAAGATGAGTTGGTTGGATGACATCACCAACTCAAGGGACATGAGTTTGAGCAAACTCTGAGAGATGGCGATGGACAGGGAAGCCTGGCATGCTGTATGCAGTTAATGGGGTTGCAGAGTCAGAGATAACTGACTGAACAACAAAATTTGGCTTTACAGAAGTTAAAATGCATTTTCAAATTAGTAAATAAAATGCTGGTCCTCATTTTTCTTGCAAAATAATGAAGTAGATTTGGGCATTCTGCCCAGTGACTGGGAATATAATTCCAAGCTTTTATTGTATCCATGAAAAATCCAATTCAAATTACAGCATGTTTTCCTCTAACATTATATGTCATAAATGTCTGTGTGCTACTATCTAAATAATATCCACAATCTAATCCAAGAGAAAATATACAAATCAATAGCTGGGACATGTAATTGCGAAGGGCTTGTTATTTTATATGTTCTTTTAGAATTCTTGAGAAATGACCAGAGGAAATGGTACACTGCCAAACCTTGTAAACATAAGCAGAGACACTGTACTAAATTTTCCCTGTCTTACTGCTCAGAAATTGACAACTTCAGCAGCCAAGGAAGATTGTCTGTATACACACACGGTATGACACACATCATCTGGGCAAATGATCACCCACACAGTTTGGAAAACATGGTAGGGTTAGGTGTCATGAGGTCTAGAATATGAGCAGCATTAGATTATTATGAAAATAATGTCGCCTTCTATTTATAGTGCTTTGCTCCTGCCGAGCTCATGGTACAATCATATCTTATTGAGAATTCTATTAATACATGATGTTCAAAATCATCTTTCATGCACAGATCATTATTGGTATTCATTCTCACACAATCCCAGTATGGGGCTTCTTAAAACTAATCTTGTTTCGGAAGCAAAGATTTGGGTATGAAATACTATGGTCATGCAGTGCCACTCCTTCTAGGGGAATAAAAACTAAATCCCAACCCGGGTCTCCTGCATTGTAGACAGACACTTGACCGTCTGAGCCACCAGGGAAGTCCTGTATTATGTCACAACCATGCAACTCTCCCAATTCATACTTAGGGCAATTAATCTGATGTCACCCACTCCTGAATGATAGTGATTCTACTGCTCAAAAGAAAACCTGCCCCACCTACTTGCACCATCATCCATGTCAGGTGAGATGCCAGTAAGTTGGAGAGACTGAAGGGCATGCTGGGACGTGGAGTGACCTTAACATAAGAGCTGGAAATGTTTCTGAGCCTTTCTGAACCATCGTTTACTTATTAAAGTGGGCACAGACATTTATATTTCACTAGGTCATCAGCGTGATTAGCAATAAGTGATTTTGAGTCCATCTAGCTCTTGCTATCATGGAAAAAATGAGATTTTGGACAATAATGAAGACTATTTGAACTCATCTTATAGTTTGGAAATGGGATAGATTTTTTAATCTAGCCCATGGGCTCAGTTGTTGCGGTTCCTGGACTCTAGAGCACAAGCTCAATAGTTGTGGCGCACGCGCTTAGTTGCTCCATGACAGGTGGAATATTCCTGGACCAGGAATAGAACTCATGTCTCCTGCACTGGTAGGAGGATTCTTTACCACTGGGCCACCAGGGAAGCACCTCAACTGATTTCTGAGGTGAAGTTTTATATCTCTTAAAATTCTGTCTCCAGTGCTTTTTCCGTAGTAAATGTTAATTTAATAAACACATGAGGATTCATTTTTTCTCCAATCATGCCACTAACTCCTTGGAGGCTTAAGTCAGAACACGCTGTGTAAATGTTCATAGCCTCTGCATATGCCAGTGTCATTTCCATAATTAACTCAGGCAGGAGGGTGCTGGTGTAGTCACACTTGGTTACCTCAGAATAGATCAGACTCTCAATAAATAAAGGTCTTTCCTCTATTCTAAGACAGAGTACTCTGTACGTTTCCCATTCTACATTCTGCTCACTTAACAATTGGAATCCTCTTTCATCAAACCCAGTGACATCCCTCCTTCCTGTCTCCCATGTCAGGGTGCATGACGTCAGATGGTCAGTACTTGCAACAGTAAGAATGGGAGGAGGAGCTTCCTCGAAGTGGCTTCCAACCTAAAAATGAAGACTTCCAAGCCAGGACCCACTGACCCTACCAAATCTTCCTGGGCTTTCTCCCCCTACACCCTCACAATATTGTTGGAATATTAAGAATAAAGCTTGAAAAGAGTATAAGATTTGTGAGTGTTCCAAGCATAAGCTGCCATTATGTTAAGTATTAATAGTGCCCTTGTTAAAGTTATTTATATTCCTCCTATCATTTTTTATTCTTTTTTCCCTTCTGCTATTACTTACATGATTCTTTTAAGGCCAGACATTATATTATAAAAAATGAGATGTACCAGAAAAGAGTATTTTATGCAAATGCTAAGGGATGCACAGGAGTAAATGAAAACAATTTATAATATGTAAAGTTCTACATCAGCTGGTGCTTCACAAAAAAACAAAGTTTAGACAAATGTTCCCCATAAATCACTTTGGGGTTTATTCAGCATCCTTTTTCTTAAAAACACAACAGCTTCTTAGTTAAGTTAATGCAATGACTTAGTAAAGAGTTGACAATGACTCCACACTGCATTACACGTGTCCTCTCTTCTGAGTTTTCATTCCATTCTGATTTTATATTGTCTCAGCCAATCTGGAAAGCATGTGTGTGTGAGTGTGTGTGTGCAGAAAAGTAATGTTCCATGTAAGACAAGTCTGTATCCACATTCCTGTAAAATAACTCTGGTTATCAGCTTAGTTACCCAGCAGGTAAAGCTCCGGATCTGACAGGGATCCTGATTCTTTTATTTCTCCCATGCACACTGTTGGGCATCAGGAAGCACCACAACCACTCCCTTGAAACATAACCTAAATCCAACCATTTCTCATTGTCACCTCCCTTTCTACCTTAGTCCATGTCAACCACACCACTCAGTTGCAATATTGCCGAAGAGTCTCCCTCCTTTTCTTTTTGCTCCTCCTCTACTATCCAAACTCCATTAGGCAGACTGAGTGACAGGTATAAGACATGTATCAGAAATAATTTGGGGAGAGACTTCCCTGGCAGTCCAGTGGTTAATCCTATGCATGTCCAATGTAGGGGGTGCAGGTTCGAGTCCTGGTTGGGGAAACTAAGATTCCACATGCTGCATGGCCATAAAATAAAATATTTAAAAAAAGAGAATATTTTAAAAAGGAAACCCCCGTTTCCTTTTCTGTTAGTATGTGTCCTGTTTTTAAATGCCAGATAATATATTATGAAGAATGAGATGCAACAGAATAGAATCTAGGATGTGGAGAACTACAAGGAGCACCCCTCCACCTAAAGAACAAGAAAAAGTCAGTTGCTTGCATGATCAGTTGCCTCAGCGGTATCCAACTCTGTGTGACCCTGGGGACTGCAGCACACCAGGCTCCTCTGTCCGTGGAATTCTCCAGGCAACAATGCTGGAGTGGGTTGCCATGCCCTCCTCCAGGAGAATCTTCCCAACCCAGGGATTGAACCCGGGCCTCTTCTGTCTCCTGCATGGGTAGGGGGTTCTTTACCACTAGCACCACCTGAAAAGCCCAAACGTCAGCTGAACTAGACATTTACAACAAGATACTTCCCTGGTGATCCAGTGATAAAGAATCTGTCTTGCAATGCAGGAGACCCCAGTTTCATTCCTGGATTGGGAAGATTCCCTGGAGAAAGAATAGGTTACTCACTCCAGTATTCTTGGGCTTCCCCAGTGACTCAGATGGTAAAGAATCCACCTGCAATGCAGGAGACCTGGGTTCAACCCCTGGGTTGGAAAGATCCCCTGGAGAAGGGAATGGCTACCCACTCCAGTATTCTGGCCTGGATAGAAGAACTTGGTGGGTTACAGTCCATGGAGTTTCAAAGAGTCGGACATGACTACGCAACTTTCACACACTTCCCTGGTAGGTCGAGTGATTAAGAATCTGCCTTGCAATGCAGGGGACATGGGTTCGATCCCTAGTCAGGAAACTAAGATCCCATATGATTCAGAGCAACTAAGCCCATGCCTTGCAACTTCTGAAGCCTGCATGCTCTGGAGCCTGTACACCACAACTACTGAGCCTGCACACCACAACTAGAGAGTCCATCAGTTCAGTTCAGTTCAGTTCAGTTCAGGTGCTCAGCCATGTCCAACTCTTTGCAACCCTATGGACTGCAGCAGGCCAGGCTTCCCTGTCCATCACCAACTACCAGAGCTTGCTCAGACTCATGTCAGTTGAGTTGGTGATGCCGTCCAACTATCTCATCCTCTGTTGTCCCCTTCTCTTCCTACCTTCAATCTTTCCCAACATCAGGGTCTTTTCAAATGAGTCAGCATTAGGGTTTTGAAAATGATCAGGATAAAAATAATCAGTTGTTCAGGCACTCAGTTCTGTTTGACTCTCTGTGAACTCATGGACTCTACCACACCAGGCTTCCCTGTTCTTCACTATCTCCCAGAAATTGCTCCAACTCAGGTCCATTGAGTTGGTGATGCCATCCAACCATTTCATCCTCTGTCGTCCCCTTCTCCTCTGGCCCTCCGTCTTTCTCAGCATCAGGGTTGTTTCCAATGAGTCAGCTCTTCGCATCAGGTGGCCAAATATTGGAGTTTCAGCTTCAGCATCTGTCCTTCCAGTGAATATTCAGGACTGATTTCCTATAGGATGGACTGATTGGATCTCCTTGAAGTCCAAGGGACTCTCAAGAGTCTTCTCCAACACCACAATTCAAAAGCATAAATTCTTCAGCGTTCAGCTTTCTTCACAGTCCACCTCTCACATCCATACATGACTACTGGAAAACCCATAGCTTTGACTAGATGGACCTTTGTTGGCAAAGTAATGTCTCTGCTTCTTAATATGCTGCCTAGGTTGTTCATAACTTTCCTTCCAAGGAGCAAGTGTATTTTAATTTTATGGCTGCAGTCACCATCTGCAGTGATTTTGGAGCTCCCCAAAATAAAGTCTGTCACTGTTTCCACTGTCGCACCATCTATTTGCCATGAAGTGGTGGGACTGGAGGACATGATCTTAGTTTTCTGAATGTTGAGTTTTAAGCCAGCGTTTTCACTCTCTTCTTTCTCTTTCATTAAGAGACTCTAGTTCTTCACTTTCTGCCATAAGGGTGGTGTCCTCTGCATATCTGAGGCTATTGATAGAGCTGCCAAACTTACACAGGACTGGGGAAACAGAATCTTGAAGGGCACAAACAAAACCTTGTGCACACAAGGACCCAGGAGAAAGGAGCAATGACCCCCACAAAAGACTGACCCAGACTTACCCATGCATCCAGGAATCTCCAGCAGGAGCATGGGTCAGCAGTGGATTGCTGCAGGGTCTGAGGCAGCGAGTACAGCAGTGCCTGCTGGGGACCTTTCGAAGGAGGTTGCCATTATCTTCATTACCTTCACCATAGTTGACCTGCTGGCCTCAAGTCAAGCAACAGGGAGGGAACACAGCCCCAACAGAAAATCGGATTGAAGATTTACTGAGAATGGCCCCACCCATCAGATGGCAGACAGAATGAAAACCACAATCACAAAAAACTAACCAAACTGATCACATAGACCACAGCCTTGTCTCACTCAGTGTAACTATGAGCCATGCCGTATAGGGCCACCCAAGATGGACAGGTGATGGAGGAGAGTTCTGACAAAACGTGGTCCACTGGAGAAGGGAATGACAAACCAGTATTCTTGCCTTGAAAACCCCATGAACAGTATGAAAAGGCAAAAACATAGGACACTGAAAGATGAACTCCCCAGGTTGGTATATGCCCAATATGCTACTGAAGATCAGTAGAGAAATAACTCCAGAAAGAATGAAGAGACAGAGTCAAAGCAAAAACAACACCCATTTGTGGATATGACTGGTGATGAAAGTAAAGTCTGATGCTGTAAAGAGCAATATTGCCTAGGAACCTGGAATGTTATGTCCATGAACCAAGGTAAACTGGAAGTTGTCAAACAGGAGATGGCAAGAGTGAACATCAACATTTTAGGAATCAGTGAATTAAAATGGATGGGAATGGGTGAATCTAACTCAGATGACCATTATATCTACTACTGTGGGAAAAAAATCCCTTAGAAGAAATGGAGTAGCCATCATAGTCAACAAGAGTCCAAAATGCAGTACTTGGATGCAATCTCAAAATTGACAGAATGATCTCTGTTCATTTCCAAAGCAAACCATTTAATATCACAGTAATCCAAGTCTATGCCCTGACCAGTAATGCTGAAGAAGCTGAAGTTGAATGGTTCTATGAAGACCTACAAGACCTTCTAGAACTAACACCCCCAAAAGATGTCTTTTTCAATATAGGGAACTGGAACACGAAAGTAGGAAGCCAAGAGATACCTGAAGTAACAGGCAAATTTGGCCTTGGAGTACAGAATGAAGCAGGGCAAAGGTTAATAGAGTTTTACCAAGAGAACGCACTGATCATAGTAAACACCCTCTTCCAACAACACAAGAGAATATCACCAGATGGTCAATACCAAAATCAGATTGATTATATTCTTTGCAGCCAAAGACGGAGAAGCTCTATACAGTCAGCAGAAACAAGACCGGGAGCTGACTGTGGCTCAGATCATGAACTCCTTACTGCCAAATTCAGACTTAAATTGAAGAAAGTAGGGAAACCCACTAGACCATTCAGGTATGACTTATATCAAATCCCTTACGACTATACAGTGGAAGTCACAAATAGATTCAAGGGATTAGATCTGATAGACAGAGTGCCTGATGAACTATGAAAGGAGGTTCATGACAATGTACAGAGAGCCCATGCCCCATAACTAATGACCCTGCATGACACAGCAGAGATCCTGCATGGCACAACTAAGATTGAAGGCAACCAGAAAAAAATAAACAAATACAAATAAGGTGGCATGTGTTCCTCTCTAAAAGTAGATAAAATAAAACAAATTACAATATTGTCCATATCCATCAGATTACAAAGTCACAGGACAACCAAGTGAACTAATACCCATGGAAGAAGATCCCTGCAGGCTTCACCCACAGAGCAATGGGATGCACAAGCATGAGAGAAAGATGAGTCTGCACTACAAGTGAGAGGAAGAAATGAGGCTTCCCTGGTGGTTCAGGCAGTAAAGAACCTGCTCGCCAATGGAGGAGACCTAAGAGATGCAGGTTCGAACCCTGGGTTAGGAAGATCCCTTGAATGAGGGCATGGCAACCCACTCCAGCAGTCTTGCCTGGAGAATTCCATGGACAGAGGAGTCTGGCGGGCTACAGACTATGGGGTCGCCCATAGTGGGACACGGCAGAGTGACTGAGTATAGCATAGCGTAGTGAATAAACTGCTAAAGGCTAAATGTGAGATAGTCTGCAAGTACATCATGGCCGGAAGATGCAGATAGAATGTTTACATCCACCCCCGACCTCTTTGTCTGTGGGCTTCTGCTGGATATATTAAGAAAGATTAAAGACACGGCAGGAAACTGGAGAGAATCTCTCAAAATGGTATACTAACATAGAAGAGAGAAGGCTGCCACTGATGGAAAGACATAGAACCTGTGGTCCTGCTCAGAACCTTCTGTCTCATGTCATGTGGAGCGAAAAGCCTTGAATCAGAGAAGAAAGAACAGCAATACTATCATTCCCACAGCATAGTTAGAGATCCATTGTGATGGGAGTGGGTATGAAAGAAAACGGCATCTATTCCTGCAGGAGGGGAATCAGGTTGTTCTGAGCTCAGAATCCTAATCAGATCTAAGAGGTTTTTATCATTAGAGGAGAAGCAGGAAACTTCCACATAAAGCCTATCATAAATAGAAAATAGTCTGCCACCCGACACAGAGAAGATGAGAGACAAGTTAAGACTCTCTTCCCTTAAGTTCAGACATATACAGCCTACCAAAGTGAGGACCGACCAGGTTAAAACAATCCCTCTTCGATGAATGATGTTATCCTAGCAAGCCAAGGTAACAAGTCAAAAGAGCATATAGCTAGGTTAGAAGAAATATGATGGATGCTACCCTGTCTGTGCTACACACAGTGATGGCTAAAAGCTGAGAGTAGGACACAAGAGCTGAGAAAAATCTCTAATACTCAAGCTTCCACCTTAAGGAAAAAGCATCCAGAAGAATTTAAGGACACTGAAATTATGTCTTTATGTCTTTATGATGCACTGAAATTAACCATAATGACAACAAAAATCTCAAATCTATCTCAGGCATTGGAACTGATTCTTGAACTATCTCTGATTAGAGTCTTAAAGAATCTGGTGAAAAACAAGCAATATATGTAAACAGAAGTGTGTAGTTTTGTTGCTTCTGTGTTACCCAGTGATAAAGCAAAATGACATCTTATAAAAAAATGGATAATCTAAAGAAAGAATTAGCCAACAAAGATGAATGTGCAGCAAAGAAACAAAAGGTGATGATGCTATAAGTTGATATTCAAATTGAATATAAATAAAAGTTATGGAAAAAGTAGCCGAGCATAGGTACATTGATACCATTATTGTCAGACAACAGATATGCAGCCTGAAGAACGTAGGAAAAACTTACTGGCACAAAGGAAGCATTTGAAGGAAAAAATTAAAGTGCCCCAGAAGAAGTCTTGCTGGTAAAAATACACTAAAGGAACTCTGGAAAATATTTCATGACATGGAAGCACAAAGGACAAAATGCTGAAAGCTGATACAAACTTAGAAAAGAGTGTGACATAGACGGGATGCTTACTCTACGTGACGTGTTACACTAGGAGAAGAATGCGAGTCACTGTTCAGTCTACTCTTGATAACTATTTTACAAAGGAATAAACCTTTAATTCTTAATGTTTCTACTGTTTTAAATTGATGTACTCAGGAAATACATTAGTTTTGCTAATTTTTCATTTCCTATACATTTTTAACTTACCTATGAGTCTTTAATATTTAAAAAAAAAAAAGGCCACAGAAATCCTAGACTATCCCACTGATGTTTACAACCACTTTGTGTGATTTCAACTTGTTTCGTCATTTTTTTTCTTATAATAAAATATATTTTATTGGAAAAATGAATGTTATGAAAAGCTTTTGAATCTGTTAAAACAATTATATGTTAGGTTTTTTTTTTTAACTTTATTTTACTTTACAATACTGTATTGGTTTTGCCATACATTGACATGAATCCACCATGGGTGTACATGCGTTCCCAAACATGAACCCCCTCCCACCTCCCACCCCATAACATCTCTCTGGGTCATCCCCATGCACCAGCCCCAAGCATCCTGCATCCTGCATCAGACATAGACTGGCAATTCGTTTCTTACATGATATTATACGTGTTTCAATGNCAAAGAGAGAAAAATCAAATCAATAAAATTATAAATGAAAATGGAGAGATCACAACAGACAACACAGAAATACAAAGAATCATAAGAGACTACTATCAGCAATTATATGCCAATAAAATGGACAAATTGGAAGAAATGGACAAATTCTTAGAAAAGTACAACTTTCCAAAACTGAACCAGGAAGAAATAGAAAATCTTAACAGACCCATCACAAGCATGGAAATTGAAACTGTAATCAGAAATCTTCCAGCAAACAAAAGCCCAGGTCCAGACGGCTTCACAGCTGAATTCTACCAAAAATTTAGAGAAAAGCTAACANTATCCTACTCAAACTCTTCCAGAAAATTGCAGAGGAAGGTAAACTTCCAAACTCATTCTATGAGGCCACCATCACCCTAATACCAAAACCTGACAAAGATGCTACAAGAAAAAGAAAACTACAGGCCAATATCACTGATGAACATATATGCAAAAATCCTCAACAAAATTCTAGCAATCAGAATCCAACAACACATTAAAAAGATTATACACCATGACCAAGTGGGCTTTATCCTAGGGATGCAAGGATTCTTCAATATCCACAAACCAATCAATGTAATTCACCACATTAACAAATTGAAAAATAAAAGCCGTATGATTATCTCAATAGATGCAGAGAAGGCCTTTGACAAAATTCAACATCTGTTTATGATAAAAACTCTCCAGAAAGCAGGAATAGAAGGAACATACCTCAACATAATAAAAGCTATATACGACAAACCCACAGCAAACATTGTTTCACCATTTTTTAAAAAAGCAAACACTCCTTGTAGTCAATCTTAAAGCAAGCATAAAAATGGATAAAAAGATCAAGAAACAATGAATTTTTTTAAATACCCAAGTGATATATTTTAGACTTACTACATTAATTTCATTAAGTGTAAATATTCTAAACATCTCAATTAAAAGATGTGATTTCATATTTGATTAAAAATACAAGGCCCAATTTAAGTATAAAATGTAAGTAAGAAGGTAGAAAAAGACATGCTATGAAAACACTAAGCAAAAGGAAGTTGGAATGGCTATATAAATATCAGGCAGACTTCAGAACAAGAAATATTACTGAGGATAAAAACAAGCATTATATGCTGATAAAGGAGGAACAAAACCATAAATACATATGCATGTAACTTAAAAGCCTCAACATATATGAAGCAAAAACTAATAGCTTATGACTTCAGAAAACATCTCAGGAAAACATAAACTGAGTAAAATATACTTGTATAGCTGTGGAAGAATTGAAAGGTAGTGTCACCCAATGTAACCAAGTGTCATTTACAGACACTCCACTGAACTGTTCTATGGAATAGTTCGAGGTAGTCTATGGAATATAATTCCATAGAATTATATTCTATGCCATAAAAAAAAAACCTCAACATATTCAAGTTAATTTAAATTACATAAACTATGTCATTGATCTATTGGAAATTAATCATAAAGTTTTCAGTAACAGAAAAACATCTAGAACCTCCCAAATTTTATATCTTAAACACACACTTCTAAATAACCTATGAGCCAAATAAGAGGTTACAAAAGATATCAGAAAATACTTTAACTGAATGGAAAATATCAACATCAAATGTGTGAGATGCAGCTAAAGCAGTGATTATAGAGAAATGTATAGAATTAAAGGTATGTTCTGTTAGCAAAAAAACAAGGTCTGGAATCTATCACCTACATTTTTAGATTATAAAACTAGAAAAAGAAGAACAAATTATACCTATAACAAACATGAAAGAAGGACATAATAACAATAATAAGAGCAAAAATGAACAAAATTGGAAAAGAAAAGCAATCAAAGGAGATTAATTAAAACAACTAATATCTTTAATAAATTAATAAACTTAATAATATCTTAGTCTAATATCAACAGACCACAGCTTGTGGGCAAAATCAAGCCTACTGTCTATCTTGGTAGAGTTTTTCTAGAAAGTAGATAAACACATTTGGTTATTTTCTATGGTTGCTTTCCACTATAAGAAGGTTCAGTAGTTGAAACAGAGACTAAATGACCTGGATATCCAAAATATTTGCTCTATGATCCATTATACAAAATGTTTACCAAATTCTATATCACTCTCACACAATTGATGAAGAACAAAAGAGAGAATAAACAGTTTTTCAATAACAGAAGTTTTGAAATAGGGGATTCTATTACAGACCCTATAGGCATTAAAAGATAATAAGCATGTAAGAAAAACAAAAACTTTATGTCATGTATTGGACAAATTAGGTGAAATAAACAAATTTCTTGGAATACACAAATTACCAGAGCTGATTCAAGAAGAAATGGCTAACACGAATAGTTATATATCTATTAAAGAAATTGAGATTGTGGCTAAAATCTTTCCCACAAAGAAAACATCAGACCCAAATGTCTTCACTGGGGAATTCTATTGATCATTTAAGAAAGAAATAACATCATTTCTACACAAGCTTTTCCAGAAAACAAGAGTAGAGGAAACATTCCCAACATGTTATAAAGACAGAATTACCCTCAGATCAAAACAAAAAGCATTACACAAACAGAAATCTGCAGTGTAACATCTCTGAGAATTATAGGAACAAAAATCTTCAACATAATATTAAAAAATTGAGCTAACAAGATTTCTAAAAGATAATACATCATAACCAAGGAGGAATGCAAGTTTGGTTCAACATTAGAAAATCAGTTAGTTGCCTGGGTGGCTTTTCTGTGCACCTGAAACTATCACAGTATTGTAAATTGGCCATAATCCAATATAAAATTAAAATTAATTTAAATTAAGAAAAAGAAAATCTATTAGTGTAATTCAGCACATAATAGAAGAAAAAAAAAACTCATACAATAATCTAATAGATACCCAAAAAGCCTTTAGCAAAATTTGACATCGATTCTCAGCAAACTAGGAATGGAAGGGAATTTCCTCAGAGTGATAAAGGTCATCTACAAGAAAACCTACAGCAAATATCAGGCTTATTAATGAAAACTAACCTCTTTCCCCTTAGACTGACGCTACATTAAACTGTTTCATTCCCTCATATTGGTTTAGCTATTCCTACCAAATATTTTCTTTACAAATTCCTAATAGGAAGAAAGAAGGAAGCTTAAGAAGACCCTCATGGTAGCTTTCAATCTAATTGAGGGGATGTGTTAGAAATTAGTAAATAGTGATACAGTAATAAAAATAAATAAAACATTAGAATAGTATGATATTTAGCACACCACTGAAAATGCCCTATGGCTGCATGTGTAAATGGTCATATAGGGAAGCCGAGATAGTTTCTACTCCAGAGAACAGGTAAGCTCTATGTACTAGGACTATCTGGAAGTTCTTTTGCTGGAAGGGGGATTTGACTGTAAAGCAAAATAATAGAAAAAAACATACCATTCATAAACAATAGCAAAACATACTTCTTCCTCTTCAACAGAAAAATTCATCATTTTCTTTGTGAAATAGAACTGGAATTAGGACTAACCAATACAAATGTGGTAAAATCAGTAGAGGCCCCCTAAACAACTGCTTTGCAGTACTTTCCAGCCATAGATCCTGTCATTCAAAGCACAGATATGAATATGGTCCCATCCAGGTTTTTTGCCCTCCTGGTAGCCTCTTTAGGGCCAGAGGTAAGAATCTGACACTGTCTTTGATCTTCTGACTTGAAAAGTCCACAAAGAGCATGTAGGATGAGTGACTGGCCTTATGTTAACAGACCATACCCAAGATCAACTTTTTGCTAAACCCTGTCCTGAAGAAACAACTTAGGGCACATCAACCAGGCTAGAAAGATCAAAGTTATGTTCACCATGCATCTCTTTTCATACAAAAATATTTTGGATTGCACTATTGCTAAGCTACACACAACTGATAAACCTTACCTGCGGTATCATTTTTTTTTAATTTCCTCAAATCAAATAGAAAAGGCTTTCTAGATTAGAGCTGTTTGCACATAATAGCCTGATGTGTTTGTCCAGCCTTAAATAGACACCTATGTGTCCACCTTCTGATAAAAGATGACCCACAGGTGCTAAAGCACCAGCCTCTCCTGGAAAAGTGGGTAAGGCTGGCACTCACCTCTCAAGGGTTCAAAACTTGAATAATGAGCTAGGATGATGCCTACCAAGCCAGGAAACTATAAACTGAAAGAACTCAGTCCACCTTGGTGAGGAAGGATATGAAGTTTCCCAGATGATGATTCTGGTAGTGAATTAATTCTGCAGTGAAAAAGCAAGTGGTTGTATTAGAGGATGTGAAATAGCAGCAAACAGGAAATATCACTAGGTCTAAGATGCCTTCCTATGAGGGAGCTCTTTCCATCTCTGATGTAATACAGCAGCCGTTCTCCTGCCAAAATCCCAGATGGGGTAAACGTGAAGCTTCCTACTCTTCCCAAGCACAGCTGAGTCCCCAAAGGCTATGATGCAAGAAAAAGAGATCAGAGGGAGGGGAAAAGGGAAAGGAGACAGTTCAAGAACACATAATTTGAAAACTCTACAAGAGAGGCCATTGTCTAGATATAGAACCACAGATGCTGTAGACTTATCTATTGCCTGCTTCCTTCCCATAGAACAGAGCATGAGACGAAAGACTCTGATCACCTCACTCAGTCCTGTTTTCTTAGTGGCTCATAGACAGCCCAGAGTAAGCTGATGCTCAGTCAGTACGTGCCCAATAAATGAGTCAAGGACAAAATAATAAATATTTATAGTGTTTAAATAGATCCATTACTCATCAACCCTCCAGTAAACTGTTTTTTTTCCTCCTGTATTGGTTTAGCTAGGTCCATCGATTATTTTCTTTACAAATTCCTAACAGAAAGAAGGAAGAAAGGAAGAAGAGAAAGAGAAGGAAGGAAGAAAATGGAAAAGAAGGAGACAGGAAGAAAGTGAAAGGGAAAGAGTTAGGGAAGGCGAGAGGAGGAGGAAAGAAAGATGGAAGGAAGGAAAGAAGAAAGAAGACAGAGAAAAAGGAGAGAGATGGAAGGAGAGATGGAGAAAAGGAGGGTGGTGGGAGGGAAGGAAGGGGAAAAAAAGAAAAACACGCAGGCATTGTGGCATAATCATTATCACTATCTGAACTCAGTGTCAATGCACAGAAAAACAAACTAAGATTTTAGTGGCCAAAGGCAGCAGTCCAGTCTATCTCTGCCGCATACAGAAGATCTTTCTTCATTCTTCCTGTTGAGCCTCACCCCTAACAAATGTCTTCTGCAAGTCAAGGCACTTTTCTGTCTGTCTCTCCAGGCTGACTTCCTGTGACACCAAGTTTGTAGACTTCTTGAATGTCCTGCCCTTGTCCTAACACAGTGCCTTTGCACATGCTGCACTTGATATCTGAAACATCCCAGCCCCCTTGTTCATTTGGCAAACACAAATGTCACCAGGGGAACGCGCCTGCTCTCTCTGAACTATGCTGGTGTTCTCTGTTGTCTGGCCCTTATGGGTATAATGACAATAGTTTACTTAGATTATCCCAACAGAATGTGAGCATCAGGAGTTAAGAAATTTGTGTTTGCATCAGCACACTGCCTAGCACCGAAGAGACAGTATGGAAATATTGAAGGTAGGAAGTGAAGAAGAGAGATAAGGAGGAAAGGAAGAGAAGAGGACATTTCTTTCTACAAAGAAACACAGCATCTCCCTCTCGGTGTATTTCAGTAATTAAATCAGCCTTCCAGAAACAACAGAACTTCAAACTGCTTCCAAAGTTGAAATTTCAATTAAGAAAGAGACTTTTCATGGTCTACCCCTTTGGACAATTGTATAGCCATTTAGATGCAAATCTAATTGTTTTATTGGAGAAATTCTGTGACAAGTCCCCAACTCTTTTACTCACTATTCCTTTCAAATAGCCTTTTTGAAGTTTGCTAACTCATGGCACTGATGTCCTTCTTTCCTTTTTATGCCAAATCTCAGGATAGCTGTCTTCCCTCTGTTATGAGGACTTTCCTTTCCTGCCGATCTCAGCACAATTTTGGAAGGGAGCACTCAGTTATTTTAAACACAAAGAGATCATGGAATTTTTATGTGTAAAGGAGGGGTGAGGCACACTCCCCAGCAGTTGCTTGCCCCCTTTCTAAAGATGCAGTGTTTAAAATAACAGGGCCGGAAACCAGAATTGAAAGAGACATGTGTACCCCAATGTTTATTGTAACACTGTTTACAATAGCCAGGACATGGAAACAACCTAGATGTCCATCAGCAGACATATGGATAAGAAAGCTGTGGTACATATACACAATGGAGTATTACTCAGCCATTAAAAAGAATATGTTTGAAATCGTTCTAATGAGGTGGATGGAACTGGAGCCTATTATACAGAATGAAGTAAGCCAGAAAGAAAAACACCAATATAGTATACTAACGCATATATATGGAATTTAAAAAGATGGTAATGATAACCCTGTATGCTAGACAGCAAAAGAGACACAGATGTACTGAACAGTCTTTTGGACTCTGTGGGATAGGGCAAGGATGGGATGATATGGGAGAATGGCATTGAAACATGTATATTATCATATGTGAAATGAATCGCCAGTCTAGGTTCGATGCATGATACAGGGTGCTCCGGGCTGGTGCCCTGGGATGACCCAGAGGGATGGTATGGGGAGGGAGGGAGGAGGGGGGTTCAGGATGGGGAACATGTGTACACCCGTGGTGGATTCATGTCAATGTATGGCAAAACCAATTCAATATTGTAAAGTAATTAGCCTCCAATTAAAATAAATAAATTATATTAAATATTAAAAAAAAAAACAGGGCCGTATTTTAAAATTTGAGTCTACAGGTCACTTACCGCAAGCATTGTGTAAACTTAAGATAACCCAGGGTCCATTCTCTGGGGTGAACTGATGATTGGCTCCATATTGTTGTCAATTTCTACCCAAGAGAAATAGCCATATGTCAATATCTATAACGCCAAGGATTCAGCTTCTCTATCCAGTTTTGAAACTCTGGATTTCCTTCATACCTATCATTAATCTTCTGATTGCCAAGATTCTTCAAACAGTATGGTTCATGGTTTCAAGATTACATTGGCAAGCTTTTTTTTGTACTCTGAGATGGAAGTCTTCTGGATCAAGGATTTAAATTTCTTTAAGCAGGTAAGAACTTGTTTCTTCCTTATCTATCCTGAATAGTCACTGCATTTGTACATTGTTTTCTTCTGCTCTTATCACTTTAAAGCCTAGTTCAGTTAGTAAAAATCTCACAGCAAAATAAATTGGGGATACCACTTTCTTCCCTCTACTACCTGTTAAAATGACATTACTTGCCAAGGAATGGGACTGAAGCCTTGTACTATCAACAAAGATTAAAAGGCCCTTTGTGTGACATTTAGTATCTTCTCATGTTTCAACTCATTCTTAACGTTCAATGACATAAGAATTAGGGCTCTATGAATCACCCTTCCTTGGTTATAGCCCTTCTTGCAAAAATTTATCTTTTTAAAAATCTGTGCTTATTAGAAAATGAAATATATGTATCACAAAATTATATAAAGGGAGCCACACAGACACTTTTGGTTAAAAAATAATTAAGTAAATAACAAGGTGGAAGTTAATATATGTACCTATTGTGATGTCAAAAAGGGGCCAAGAGGTACCTTTTCATGATGGAGATCTCCCTCCCACCTCTGTCTCCTCTAAGCTGATTTCCCTTCCTTGGAGGCAACCTCTGTGATGAGTTTCCTGGTTAGGACAGTTCTGTGACTAATTGGGTAACTCACCCAACCAGTTGCAGTGGACTTTGAAAATGCCATTTATCTCTTTTGTATGCAAAACTGCATTTCAAAAAAATTTCTAACAGCAACTACATACAGGATTAAGGAAATTATAGCCGCAATTTTCTCACATTTCCTAATTAACTTTTCTTAGCTTAAAGAACTGATTAAGTTCTTCTAGAAAGTCTCTATATTTTATCTTTTCCTGGTTTCAAATCCTTCAGGGGATCTCCAGCAGTGACAAAGTCAGAACTCTCATCTTTATCCTTCACCCTTTCTGCAAACACACACACTTTCAAGCCTCAGGATCAAAGGTTCCCAGCTTAAGTTTCATCCTTCAGTTCTCCATTGCCGCTTCTCATGTCTATGACTCCACATGGGCTAGTCTCTGTTGCTAGAAAGCCCTTAACCCTCCTTGACTTCTTGAGCATCTCTTCATCCTTGAAGACCTAACTAGATTTCATCTCCTCTGGGAAGACTGTTTTGCTCTTCTCTTCTAAAGATATTTTCTCTTCCTCTATCACATTCAGATTCTTGATATTTATCATCATACTTATAACACTGCCTTTTCCCTCATGATCAAAAAGAGCCTTGCTTATTTCCAGTGTATGCAATTCATTAAGGAATATTTTGATGTTGTTTATTCAAATGTGCCTACAGGCCAGTGTAAAGATAAAGTTACCTCTTATTCTCCACTTATCCTCGTGAATTTGACTATGGGTTCTAGCAACAGAAACACAAACTACAGTTCTATCTTGTATAAGATGTGTTCATTTTTTGGTCTTGTGGTTTCTACTAGAAGATATGCTACTTGAAGTCCAAGACCTTGGTTCATTTGTGATATTTCCTGTAATGTGTTTCCAGCTTCATCTCCCCTGTTCTCCAGCCAAGGCTCACCCTTTGCTGTTCTTCACATATATCTTTTTCTCTTACCTCCTGCCTTTGTTGCATTGACCCTTATATCAAAATTTTCCCTTCTATTCCACCCCCTCTTATTTATCTACTTGGCTCCATCTCGTCTTAGTTGCAATGGCACCCCACTCCAGTACTCCTGCCTGGAAAATCTCATGGGTGGGAGGAGCCTGGTGGGCTGCAGTCCATGGGGTCGCTAAGAGTTGGACACGGCTGAGCGACTTCACTTTCACTTTTCACTTTCATGCATTGGAGAAGGAAATGGCAACTCACTCCAGTGTTCTTGCCTGGAGAATCCCAGGGACAGCAGAGCCTGGTGGGCTGCATGGTCCAGTCTATGGGGTCGCACAGAGTTGGACACAACTGAAGCGACTTAGCAGCAGCAGCAGTCTTAGTTGCAGCATGCAGGATCTTCATTGCATCACGTGAGATCTCGTCCATGTGGCGCATGGACTCTAGTTGTGGTGCACTGGCTCGGTAGTTGTGGCAGGTGGGCTTAGCTGCTTTTGTCATGTGGGATCTCAGTTCCTTGACCAGGGATTGAACCCACATCCCTCTGCATTGCCAGGTGGATTCTTTACCACTGGGCCACCAGGGAAGTCCCTCCCTTTCTCTTTGTACATAATCTTTTAAGATCTGACAAACTTACATTGGATGTTCTTTGGGCTCTTCTCCCACCTTGTATTAAAGATCGGATGAGCTCCCATCACTTATAGATCATGTCCCCTTGAGTGTGCAACCTCCTAGAAAATAAAGGTTATCTCTTCATCTGTGTAGCCATAAGAACTATTGTCAAGACTGGCCCAGATTAGACTCAGGTGAGTGCAGACCGAGAGAAGTGGTCCATGGAACTTCCGTTCCCTCCAATCATCTGGCTCCCCGTTCAGTTCTGATTCTCAGTGGGCTAGGTGGGGAGACCCCTTCCTAACCTTTTCTTCTATTAATGCTCTACACAAGACTGAGTTATTTCAGCAAAGTTGCTTGATCACAGATGAGCCATTCTACATCAAAATAAATTCTGTCCATTGTGATAAACAGTGACATCTGCTTGACCTCACCAGTGAACACCCCTCCCTGTTGGTTTCCCTCCCCTGAGTAACTGGAGATGAGAAACTGTTTTCTTCAAAATGTTGTTCCGTGACAGCTAGCTCCAAGGGCTCTCTCAGCCTTCAGCATCACCCAGAAACCTCTACCGGGTTACTTCTACTCCCTCTCCCAAGGGCTCACGGCTCAGGGCCTCCCACATCTCTGCATCACGGACTCCTCTCAGCCAGCAGTGGCTGCTGAGCATCCACTGAGCAACGAGAGCATCCGAATGTAGATGTAATGCACCGCCTTCGACCACAGCCAGACTGGGGCTACTCCCAGAGAACACATGCTAATTTTGAGAAAGGCTTTTGTCTTACACTAAAGCACGAATCATGTAGCAATTATAAAGGGATTAATTATCCAATTTTGGGATACTCTAATTATCCAGTTTTGGGATACTCGAGCTCTCTTAATGCTTTATCAAAAGGATCACCATGGAAAGTCAAAGCTGCTTCTATCCTTTGCTAATTCTGTTCTTTGTGTGATTGGACCTATACCTCTCTTTATATTTTTTTCATGGCCTGGGGATACCAAGGTTCAGAGCTAAGGCCTCAGCTTTTCTGCCTTTAAATCAATACCTTTCAAATATCTTTTACTCACAAACTTCTTTATAAAAAAAAAAAAAAAACCTACTGTAGAATCTCATTGTATATTTGAAAAAGCTTATATGTTCAGCATAGATATATTTTAAACTCTACATTATCAAAATCACTGCTTAAAAATAAACCAATGGAACAATAAGACAAATTTCAGGAAACCAAAATGTTTACCAGTGAGGTTTTGGACTGGACTGGGGAAGGAGCTGTTACATCAGATATAGTGTAATTTATTTCTATACTCTTTTTTTTATTAGATTCACTAAATCTAGAAAATCCTGATTCTCACAGATCAATCGTTACAAACAATAACAGTTTTTGTATTTTTATACTGCATTTTTTTCCTGAGTATTAAGTGTACCTGGACATTTTGTTCCACAGTTGAATCCCTTATAATATATATCACCCAAAGCTACCAAGAAAAACATTAGAACTATTTACAACATAATACTAGCACTGTGGGATGTGTGATTGAATTTGCTTGCACTAGTTCCCATGACTGGACACGAATGCCTACATTTAAAAGGAAAAAAGATAAATCCACGGCTTCTGTACAAAAGAATCAAATATATATATATATACAGGCTTAATCTAATGCCTGCACAAAATGAATTGTACTGGCAAGATATTTATTTGTGTCAGCATACTCCAGTATGCTGAAATTTGTTGCAGAACATATTTGATGGTTTGTTTTTAATTTTTACTTAACACTTCCTAAATTGTTAATAAAATAGGAAACCATCTATTTTTTTTTAAAATAGGTATTTGTAGAATATCTTGTATCTTTTTACATGTTTGATGGCCAGTTTACAAATGTATTTTTCTTGTGTCCATCGCCTCCATTTGGGGGCCAAGCATATTTCCATATCTATTCCTGATAATGTCTGTCCAGTGGTCTTCCAGAACGTCTCCATCTGCTATGGGGTGAATACCTCCTATGACATGGGTAAAAACTCTTTTATCTTTTCCCCAAAATGAACTCCCCAGTTATCTTGAGAGGGTTTGACACCTTTTTCTGTTTTGTCTCCTATAGCACTCTTGAGAGTCCCTTGACTACCAGGAGATCAAGCCAGTCAATCCTACAGGAAATCAACCCTGAATATTCATTGGAAGGATTGATGCTGAAGCTGAAGCTCCAATGCTTTGGCCATCTGATGCGAAGCACCAACTTATTGGAAAAGACCCTGATGCTGGGAAAGATTGAAGGCAAAAGGAGAAGGAGGGCAGCAAAGGCTGAGATGATTGGGCAGAGTCATCAACTCAATAGACTCAGTGGACACTCGGTCTGAGCAAACTCCAGGAAACAGCAATCGGCCTGGGAGCCTGGTGTGCTACAGTCCATGGGGTTGAAAAGAATCAGACATGACTTAGTGACTGAACTATAACAACAGCAGCAACAATAGTAACACTTACTACGAAACAGAAATAGTGGTAATTAGTTTTGTGATGCCAGTTCCACAAATAATTGCTTGTAAATTTTATTTTGAAGCATTTGATGGAATGTGAAGGTAAGGATATCAGGCCACACTGCTCCCATTTGCCTAATCACAGTGGTGGTGCTAAGCACAGAGGAGGCATTAAATACATTTTGTGAATTAAAGCTGGACAAAACAAGATTTTGCAGTTGGCCCTTATCTCCAGTATACATGGAGTGTTGCTTCTCTTTTTTCTATTTTTTAAAATATTAATTTTTTTAATTTGGAGGATCACTGCTTTACAATGTTGTATTGGTTTCTGCCATACAACAACACAAATTAGTTACAGCTCTCTCTCTCTCTCTCATATATATATAAATCCCCCTCCCTCTTTACCTCCCCACCAACCCCACCCATCATACCTCTCTAGGTTATTATAGAGTGCCAGACTAGGCTGCCTGTGTTATACAGCAGCTTCCCACTAGCTATCTATTTTACACATGGTAAATCTCCACCCTAGCATACACCTCTCTCTCATATATATACATATATATATATATATATATATATATATATATATATAGGAGAAGGAAATGGCAACCCACTCCAGTACTCTTGCCTGGAGAATCCCATGGAGGGAGGAGCCTGCTAGGCTACAGTCCATGGGATCACAAAGAGTCGGACACAAGCCCTTTAAAAATTTTTATTAGTGACTTTTTCTTTTCACTTGGCATGCAGCACTTTAGTTCCCCAACCAGGAATTGAACCTGCGCCCCTGCATTGGAAATGCAGCATCTTAAACACTGGACCACCAGGGAAGTCTTCCTGGATTGTAGTTTCTAATATAAAATCATAGCAACAGAAACTTCTCACTTAAATTTCTCTCTCTCTCTCTCTCTTTTTTTTTTTTTTTCTTTTTTTACTTAGCTCATAACATTTCCCTGGTTTCATCATGGTTTCCTTCAAAGGCTCACCCTAAGATGAGGAAAAAGCAAAACCTCCTGATATATAAAATAGAGACTCTACCAGCTTCTACCACAAAGTTTCAATTTTAGTGGTAGAAAATGCCCTTCACTTTGCAGTGCTAAGGGAAATGAGGTAAGACAAAGATCCTTTGTAGCTCAAAAAGAAAAATATTCCCAAATATCCATTCCTGAAATAAAGTCCCTGAAGGCTGCCTATGGGAACTAGGTGACAACCAAAGCTCCTTCCAACTCAAGAAGTAAAACATGCTTCCAGATTTGCATCATTCTCAGTAAACCAGGATTAATGCCTTGGCTCTGGGTGATTCAATAACTTTATGCCCTTAGGCAAGGCATTTAGCCAGAGTGGGTTTCTGTTTATCTGTGTTTTGAAGGGAAACTCAAATAAATGGTGCCAAGTATTGCTGGATGAGAGACAGTTGGACTCAGAAAACCCAAACTATTTTAAAATTAGTTGAAGCTCTTGTGAATGAGAGAGTCAATTCCTAGGGAGACTGATAAGAAGTCCAGGGTCCCCAAGGAGGAAAAAGGGGTCTGGGGCTCTTGAAGTGGAGACTGGAGGTCTGGAATTCTCGAGGAGAAAAGGACAAATGTGTTTTGTTTTGTTTTGTTTTTCCCTCTACATTCCTTATTCTTAGTCAATTACACAACTCAGTTTAAACTCTGTACTAAGGATTATACAACAACAATGTAGCTGGCTGGAGGACAGTTTTGCCTTCCTGAAAACCTTTTGACTAATCCTGATATCTTCAGTTCAGTTCAGTCGCTCAGTCGTGTCCGACTCTTTGCGACCCCATGAATCGCAGCTCGCCAGGCCTCCCTGTCCATCACCATCTCCCAGTGTTCACTCAGACTCACGTCCATCGTGTCCATGATGCCATCCAGCCATCTCATCCCTGGTCGTCCCCTTCTCCTCCTGTCCCCAATCCCTCCCAGCATCAGAGTCTTTTCCAATGAATCAACTCTTCGTATCAGGTGTCCAAAGTACTGGAGTTTCAGCTTCAGCATCATTCCTTCCAAAGAAATCCCAGGATTGATCTCCTTCAGAATGGACTGGTTGGATCTCCTTGCAGTCCAAGGGACTCTCAAGAGTCTTCTCCAACACCACAGTTCAATGGGAGTGGGTCTGGAGGATCTTTCCATTGTTAAATTCTAATCTTGTGATCCTAACATGTAAATTGTGGGAGTGGGTCTGGTAAAATTTTCACAAACTTCATCATTCTTTTGATTCATTGTAATAACTAATTAAAAGATATATAGCTCCACTGCTAACACTAGCAAGGGGGTACTCTTTCTGCCCCCTTCTGATGTCTATATCAGAAGCTTTCTCTCACTTTTATACTTTAATAAAACTCAATTGCACAAAAGCTCTGAGCAACCAAGCCTCGTCTCTGGCCCCGGATTGAATTCTTCTCCTCCAAAAGCCAAAAATCCCAGTGTCTTCATGGGTCAGCAACAACCTTTCATGAACAGACCATTATATTCCCAGGTGTCCATCTGAAAAGTGGATGAAACCATTCCAACTTCTCTCCATCCTGAAAAAATGCCCATCTTAAGAGCTGATTCATTGGAAAAGACCCTGATGCTGGGAAATTGTGTGTGTGCACACAGTCAATAAGTTGTGTCAGACTCTTTTGTGACTCCATGGACTGTAGCCTACCAGGCTCCCCTGTCCATGGAATTTTTTAGGCAAGGATATACTGGATTGGGTTGCCATTTCCTACTCCAGGGCATCTTCCTGACCCAGGGATCAAACCTGTGTCTCTTTGCATTTCCTATGTTGACAGGCAGATTCTTTACCATTGAGACACCTGGGAAGATGCTGATGTGGGAAAGAGTAGATGCAAAGGTGAAGGGGGCAACAGAGGATGAGATGGTTAGATAGCATCATTGCTTCAATGAACAGAAATTTGAGCATACTCCAGGAAATAGTGGAGGATAGTGGAGCCTGACGTGGTGCAGTCCATGGGGTTGCAAAGAGTCAGACACAACTTAGCAACTGAACAACAACAACCAGCAGGTCATCTCATTTTGAGTCTGACCAACCCACAGCCCCCTTGAACTCCTAAATTTTGCTCTTTCCTTAATCATTCAGTCTGTTGGCTAGAACATTGCTACATCTGAATTGTGAGACCCATAACGTCTTACAGATGTTACCCAGAAAATCCATGACATCTTATGCAAAAACCAAAATGAACTTTTTGGCCAACCCAGTAGTAATCCTCTGGAAGATCTGAAATAAAGGTGAATAAGAGTTATCTATTATTGTGCTCTTACTGTGTACCAGGCTAATATCCATATATTTCTAATTAATACCCACAAATATCCTACAAATCAGGTTGATCACCGCCCATTTTTCTGATAAGGAAAACAGCCCCTCTCCTACGGGAGACGCTGCTCTTGACATCAGGATCCAGACTTAACCCTCATCTATACAGCTTCAAAAGTTGTCTCCAGTTTTCTGTAACACCACATGTTATAGAGGCTTCATTCCTGAAAAAGTTCCCTCCTTCAAACAGAATGATGTTCTAGCCAACCGACTGAATGTTAAGTGCCGAAGTTTGTGGTTCAAGGGAGCCCTGGTTTGGCCAGACTCAAAATGACCATGTCTGCTGGTTAAGATGGGCTTTTATTTTTTCCCCAGGATGGAGAGAAATGTGAACAGTCTCATCCACTTTTCAGGTAGATATCTGGGAACATAATGGTCTATTCACAAGACTTTCAACTCGTTTTAAAATAATTTGAACCAAGGTTTCAGTTTCCTAAGTGAAGATTTGAAGAACAGGAGGAGCTCATAGAAAGGGGCTCTCAGGAGATGCTGGAAGGACAGAGGGAGACCACCTCTTAGCCACCTCTTAGGCCACAAACACAGCTGCTGGACTTCATTAGCTATATGTTTCTCTTTGAAAATGGCCATGTATTTTGATATTTTAAAATATAGACTCTTTTAATCTTCTGCTGTTTAATTTCATATGCATTTTAATGGATGTGTGTTTAACTTGATCCCTGCTTCCTAATGTGAATTAATCCCGGAGGGCACACACTTTATTGAAAAGGGAAAATAATAAAATGAGTGAAAAAGTGATGCTGTTCCTGTTCTACACCACTTGGCAATAACTGTTCACTGAGAAACAACCTCTTGCTGGACACGTCGGTACCTAGTCTTAGTGAGGCATCTAAACCAAAGAAAAACCAAACAAATAACAAAACAAAAAGAGAAAGGGAGAGAGAGAAACTAAAATGTGGATTGTGTATGTAAAAATTTCAGCTGATTTCATAAAATAAAAAATAAATAAATACATAATTAAAACTCCTGGTTGGCAAAAACCTATTATTTCAAATAAAGTTAAATTTTGAAATGAACCATGTCAGCAGTCAGCTTAGATAACTGAGACAGAATATTCACTTTGGGTCTTGATATGGATCTAAGGATTCCAAGATAATGCAAATGAGTGCTTTATTTATATTTATTTTTTAAAAATTTTATTGGAGGATAATTGATTTATAATGCTATGTTAGTTTCAGGTGCACAACAAAGTGAATCAGCTATGCACATGCGTATATTCACTCTTTTTTAGATTCTTTTCCATATATGTCATTACAGAATAAGGGAGGAGAGTTCACTTTGCTATACTGTAGGTCCTCATTAGTAATCTATTTTATATATACTAGTTGTACCTTCCTCTTGTTTTAGGCCACTGAGTAAATAGAGGGAAACATGTGAGGGGTTGGGGGAATAAATTTCAGTCAATAAAGAATTAAAAGAATAAAAGAAATAAAAACAAATCCCAAGGGATGCCTAGAAAAGAGAAGATTTCAAAGAACCAATGTGGAAACCTCGTGCTCATCAAATACCCAACAGTCATTACTCTCCATTCCCAAAGGGCAAGGTGTGTTACCAGGCACGTATGGATATGAGTGAAAGTGATGCCAGGCAAATTTAACTCATGCCCTTGGTCTTTAGTTTGCTTCCAGGATGATTTGAGGGACCATAGGTTCAAATAGCCCCAAGACAGAGGAAGGTCACCTGAGGTAGAGAGTAACCTTCGCTTGAGGCAAGAAATCAACTTTATCTGTACTAGGTCACTGAGATTTTGGAATTTCTTTGTGACAACAAAGAGGATTAATTTGTTTATTACAGAATTACTCAATCCTTTGGATACTCCGAAGTGAGAGTGTAAGGGTAAGCATAAACAGTACTGCTTTTCTGCTATCATTAAAGAAGAACAAGAAAAAAACAAACAGAATCATTAAGATATTAGAAAAGACAAACTAATTAATCTGAGACATGGAAATAATCTATCAATGGACAACTCTGGACTTCTTCTCTTAAGGACAATTAGCAAAGATCAATAAATCTGTCATGTATAGTGATATCACACTATATCATACTATATGTATTCAAAACATTTTCTCCTAATAGTTTAAATAAAGTCCTTCCAGGGATTTAAAAATTACCAGATTATGAGATTATGTCATGAGATTTGTTTGTGCCTCATTATTCAAGAATGAAAACATGCTCCATCATTGTCCCTCCAGCATTTTACCAGCAAGAAACTTTTCTCTATCCCATCTTCTACAAAAAAGCAACATTGCAGGTACATTCACAGCTGAAAACTACCAGACACACCAAAGAATGGCTGGATAATGGCCTTGGTTTATCTCATAGCATTTTGTGTCTGCCCCTCAGGCAAGCAATTCATCATCACAATCTCACCAGTGAATCATAGGGATCACACATTGCTACAAATCCTGCCTTTCAGCATGCCCAGAATGAACCATTACACTTCAACCCAGGATAAAATAATCCCAGTGAAACCAGCTGACCTGTCAGAGGGTGCCTAGATAACACTGAAATAGACAGCACTTAATGCAGTGGGGGATCTGTCAAAAACAATAAAGATTGGTGTAAAAACAAGTTGCAAGTTATTGATCTGCTATATTACAGTTGCTTTGAAAATAACTGGATTTCACTTTTGCCCTTTAATTTATCCATCTTAATCACATTCTGTCAAGACCAAGGCACACATATTATGCATAATAAAGGTCAAGAATACCCTTGTGTGCTGCCTGACCCAACACGGAGATGTGTCCTAGGCATCAACACACATGCATACAAAATTGTCTGCTGACAGTCTTCTATGAAATGGGCCAATCAGAAAAATCTAACTGGAAGGGACTTCAGTCTTTAAGGCAAATTTACTGTCCAAGACGTGAAAAAAAAAAAAAAAAAAGACATCAGTAGCAATACACATACTTTAGGTAATCTCCCTTTCAGTTAACTTAAACTCTAGATCCATACAATGAGATGCTCTCTCAAATCTCCCAGGCTGCCTGGATCAACTTCTGGACAGCCTTGTTGGATGAGGGCACACATCACCACTATCATCACCAGTGCATGTGTGATAAGTCACTTCAGTCATATTCGACTCTTTGCAACCCCATGGACCATAGCCTGCCAGGATCCTCTCTCCATGGCATTCTCCAGGCAAGAATACTGGAGTGGATTGCCATGCCTTCCTTCAGCAGGTCTTCCCCACCTAGGGATCAAACTTGCATCTCTTATATCTCCTGAATTGGCAGTTGGGATTTTTACCACTAGTGCCACCTAGGAAGCCCAAAATTTGACCTAATCATAAATGCTGCTCCCATCTTTAGAGGAGCTGTTAATCATCAGAGGCTAATGTGTGTGTGTGTGTGTGTGTGTGTGTGTGTGTGTGTGTGTGTGTTTTAACTTCTGCTGTCTTTAGGGTTTACTGAAATTTATATTTGGCCAATGAAACATTGGGATTTCTAATCTTGATGCTATACTTGATACTTACTGATTCTTAAATTCTCATTCTGTGCTCACTTTTGAAACCTCTTTAGTGGAAAACTGATAATTACCTTCTCTTCAAAGATCCAACATTAAAGATTTTGACAGAACCATAAAGACTATTGGTGTTTCTTAATCCCCTCAGGGCTATTTTGTGAGTCTCACCTAAATACCTTCCTTTTGCCTTTCTTTTATTCTCTAGTTTTCTCTCCTTCTCCCCCCATATACATGCATGCACACGTGTGTACACACACACACACACTGACACACACACAATAGTTACAACATAGATGGTATATTTCAAAAAATATTCCACTTATTATAAGATTTCATAATTTTATCTTGCTGGTCTCCCCAACCCATCTTATTCCTAACCCTCTATTGATATGGAAATAAATGACTAACCAAATGGATAAAGCAAACACTTCTGAGCTTGCAGTAGCAAGAGAGTCAGCCACCATCACTTGCCCATCACTTGAAGTTTTGGCAGAAACTCAAATGCAGGCAGAGGAGGGGAAATTTTTATAGTGGAAAAATGGAAGGCTTCAAATGTGCCCTGATTGGAACAGCTGACATGGGGATGCTTCAGGCAAGCTAACTTGAAGCAAGACATCCTATATGGTTGGTTGCATGCCCGTGTTTTCAGTTACCCAGTCATGTCTGATTCTTTGCAACCCCATAGCCTGCTAGACTCCTCTGTCCATGGGATTTTCCAGGGAAGAATACTGGAGTGGGTTGCCATTGCCTCTTCTAGGGAATCTTCCTGACCCAGGAATCAAAACCACGTCTCTTGCATTGGCAGGCAGATTCTTTACCAATGAGCCACCTGGAAAGCCCCCTGTGTGGTTGATTAGGAGGTACATATTTGACTTTTTCCAGTTGGTCTTAAACTGGACATGTTAACAAAAATTAGGGAAGCTGTAACTTCTTAATGAATCTCTGGTCATTCAGGGTTAATCACTACAAAACTCATTGTTTAATTTCTTGGGTGGTTCCTAGAGATAGCTAGTAGATAGCTATTACTAAAGATTCTATCTTTCTTACTTATAGCAGGCTGACTTCCTTGGTTGTTTATAGTAGTTAATGTGTTGGCTGCTCCAAGTTGTGTGTCAAAGTTCTGTTTTTATATATGGTATGGTCATTGTCTATTTGTATGTTCAGTCTCTCACTAAGCGCCTTCTATGAGCTAAATATTGTTCTAGATACTCATTGTACAGATGGAACCAGAACAGACACTATTCTTGCTCTCCTGGCACTTACGCTTCAATGGGAAAAAAACAAATAGAGAAAAATAAACAAATGTGTGCTATGCTGTGCTAAGAGCTATGGGAAACAGAAGAGGGTGAGATAGATGATGGTGAAAAACGAGGAGGTTTTTACTTTAGAAAGACTTGCCATGGAAGGCTTGTAAGAATTGGAAAAACATATATCAATGATCCGCTTGGCATACAATAGAGTATCTTAATAGTCTTGACATATTCCACTTGGCATATCTTATATATTGTAATCCCTTCTATGTTCAGGTAACATGGTACAAAGCCTTCACAACCCAACAAAGAAAGCGTGAGGAACTCCGCCCATGGCAAAGGTCATGAGGAAGGAGGCTTGGCATACACAAAGGCATGACCAAGCCTCAGGAAACCCCCTGTTCTCGAGCATCTACCCCAAAATGAGAGTCTGTTTTATGCTCTCACCTACACCTCTGACTTTACGGGGGGCTCTCCCCCATAACCATTTCTCTCGGAGAAGGAGTTAACATGCAGCTCCAAGGCAATAAAAATTCCTGGGCATGACAAGAGTGTTTCAGCTTACGGACTCCTCTGAAGGTTATCTAGCTCACCTGTATAGGTTCGTCCGGCCACATGTGAGTGTTTACAGCCTCCCAACCTGAGAGGCACGAGATGTTTTAGACTTACTAAAGGCAAATTCTTTTGGGGAGTTGGAAATTATTAGTATAGTGGGTTGGTTAGGAATTATATTGGTGAAGGGATTTTCATTTGTCCTGTCAATAATTGCTGCTAATTCCCTATCCTGGGTGTGACAAGGGTGTCTCAGGTCAAACCTCTCTGCTGACAGACTAGCTTGTGTGACAGGATTATCCATACTCCTGCCACTACGCACATGATTGTCTACTACCTCTCAACCATAAACAGCACAGAGAGTTTTGGAGTAAAGTTTTAATTAGCATAGGGCTTTTCTCATTGTCAGTCAATGATTGCTGCCAGGCCTCCATATCCTTAGGCACCTGGGAATATATTGATCAATGTATTTGGAATATAGAAAATGAAATATAGTAGTTTGAAGGTTAGCAATACTAGACTTTTTGAGTTAATGAATTTTCTCTTTTGTAATAGATCACTGTACTTTGTTATGAATCACTGTGTCCTTTCTATGTAAAAATGTAACTTTATCACTATCTTAAGACTAAATAGATCTTAAGGGGAACATTGGTGAAGGGATTTTCACTTGTTGGGTTGATGTTTGCTGCTAAATCTCCATGTTCCCTGCCCTTATAATGAATATAACTAGCATATAGGAGAAATAAGTATTAACCTTTAAGCATATAGGAGAAATAAGTATTAACCTTTAAGATTAATCATGTTAACCTTGGGTTAAATAAATTCCTTTCTTGATTGTAACTCACTACACCCTCACCCTATAGGAATGTAACTTTATTTGGAGGGTGGTGCCTGGTTTAAAGAAAAAACACCCTTGGAAGAAATAAGTTTTTTGGTTATCAGAAAGAAAGGATTATAAAATGTCAGCAGGTCTCATGGCCAGAAGATGATGTAAAATCCCTAAGACCCTTTTTTTATACATTTATGTGAAGCACCTGATTTTGATAAAGGTCAGGACTGCTGACCCCCACGTGACTCTGTATTCATCCCTATGTGTAACAAAAGATATATAAGCAAACCCAAAAATAAAGAAATCAGATCAGTTTCCAGAAAGACTGATTCCCCCATGTCGTTTCTTTCTTGCTCCCGTTTTTCTGGCTGAATTCCCATCTGGAGCATGAATGCTATTCCATGTAAACCAAGTTATTCAGCCTCTTTTTCTCCACTAATTTTCTTACTACACTATCCGTTTCTAATCTTTCTATATATCTGTGATTAAATATGTATCTTTCCAAGGACGCCGACACCGTCCCCACCTTTGAATTCCCTGGATCCACTGGGGCTGGACCCCGGCAATTTAGTATAGGTCCCATCTTGCACTCTTTTAATTAATTACAGTAATAGATGGCCATCTACTTTCGATAGGCAGAGCAACTGAGTAGCACTATCACCCTCAGGAAGTAAAAAATAAGCAAGGTGGCAAGAGAGGACTTTATTCTTCCCAGTACTCTATACTGTCTTGGACACATTTCTTAGTTAATCAGAGCTTCAAGAGTCATTAACCCTTCCAGCAAGACTTGGAAATAATCTTTACCAAGTGTGTACCTCTTGCCATGTCCAGACTTTCATGGAGAAGACAGTATAGTTACAATGGTTTATGGAGCTTAAAGGCCATCACAGGACTTCACAAATATGTCTTTGCTGAAGAAGCAGAACTGTTGATAAAATATACTTACCATCTTAGATGATTTCATAGATTTTAAAATTCATTTTTGGCGTCACAGAGACCCCTGGGACGTGCATGCTATGTCAACGTTTTTTTGTTGTATGTGTACTGTATCAAAAATTGGTAATTAAGAAACTATGCCCTTCAATAGCACTTCTCAGTCCATATCATGCAAAAGAATTACCTGGAGAGCATGTTAAAACACCAGTTCTAGGAGTGATGCTGCTACCGATCTGGAGACCAGACTTTGAATACCAAAGTCTTGCAGGTCTCTATGTAAAACACTCATAATTCTCAAAGCAAAATGCATGAAAAAAAATGTGTTTTGTACAAAAAGCAATGTGGGAAATATAGGATGGAGCCCTGAACATTAAATTTTCAGCATAAGTCATGAATTTACGGAGACATTAAGAATGTATATTTGATATTGGTATTGTCCTAGAAAATCCAACCTGTGTGTTCCCCTGAACTAGATGCCACCTTCCCAAATGGTCTAATTATTTCCATATGGGAACATTGTTACAGAGAAAGAAGGGCTTTGGTTGTTGTTGTTGTTTGTTTGTTTGTCTGTTTATTTGCTTTGTTGCACAGTTAAGTCCCAAAGAAAGCAAAAAAGAATACAAAATATCAGTGCAGATCATCACTGTCCACAGGGCTAACAATACCTCCCCCTCCATGAACCCCAACCTTGGCCCTCGCAGTGGCTTCCTGGAAGTGTTTAACGGGTTGATTTAAAGAGGAAAACCCTTCTGTGACAGTCTACATGCGTGAGATGGGGTGGGAAATGGGAGGAAATTTCAAGAGGGAGGATTTATGTACATACCTATGGCTGATTCATGTTGATGTATGGCAGAGACCAGCACAATATTGTAAAGCAATTATTCTCCAATTAAAAATAAATAAATTAATTTAAAAAAGAAGAAAACCCAGGATCCAGTCCTGAACAAGGCTGTGATGTAAAAGAAATAAGACAATTTAAAAAGAGGTAAGGGACTTGACTTTGGCTTTGGCTGTGTATTGCCAGCTTTTAAAAAATTAATATTTTAAATAAAATTGAAAAAATTATTAACTGTCATTAAAGATACAACAGGTCCAAAATGTGTCACCTGTGCTAAGGCCAAATCACCAAAGAGAGATAATACCTAACTTAATTGCAGGATTAGCTTCTTTCAGGAAGGCATGCTTTATCCAGCCAATCTGGAATTATCTGGTCAGCTCTAGGGGGATAACTTACCCTACAGAACCTTAATGTTCTCCTTAGGAGAATGACCTTTCCTGAACGGTCTAATTTCATTGCTAATAATTTCCTTTTTCTGCCATTTTGCTACCTTTAAAAATCTACTCATTTTTCTAGCTTGGTGGTGCTTCTTTCTGATTACTAGGTGGAATGCTGCCAATTCATGTAAAGTCAATTTAGTCTCTAAAACTACTCATTTGTACTATTTAAGAGATCTGTGTCAGCAGTGGGACTGAAGGAGAACTTCCAATGGCTACAGGAACAATGAGAAACACAGCCATGGTATCTCACAAGGCCTTTGAGTTCATGGTCTTTCTCACTATCCTGAGAGTCATGGGTAAGTTGACTCTTGCCTCTGAGCTCCACTCTCTTTGTATTGAGTTCTCAGTCTAATCGGTTTTCCAGCTGATGGCTGAGTCAGTCATTCTGAGTTGGCAGACCAGAGTTCTATCTAGAACTGAAGACCCTGGTTCCCTCTGCAATTCCCTAGCTGTTGGGAATCCCTTACACTATTTCCAGACCACAGTTGCCATTTACTGGAGCTTGCTGGTTACATGCTGGAATTTGCTGACAGTGTGCATGGTCTTCTCTTGATCAGTCTGCAATAATTTCTCTTGGTCACTGCTGGTGTGTTCAGGTACACATGTCTGTTTGTCATGTTTTGTTTAGATAAAATCTGCCACTAATGGGGATCCTAGAAGTGCAAAGAAAAGCCCGAAGTGGTGAGCATGGATCAAACATTTAAGAGTTCTTACAGTTCTTGCCACCTAACCCAAAGATTCCTGTGTTAGGATAAGTTGGTCATGGAATGGGATAGATTGACACTAGATCATCCACCAACATCAAGAAAAGTTCCCTGCAAAAAAGACACATATGCCTGTGTATTGTAAACATCACATAATTCCAAACCCCACAGCATATTCCTTTAGGTATTGTTGCTGTTGCCTTAGTCACTAAGTCATGTCCAACTCTTTTGCAACTTCATGGACTGTAGCCAGCCAGCCTCCACTATTCATAAGATTTCCAAGACAGTCCTGGGGCTGGGTTGCCACTTTCTTCTTCAGGGGATCTTCCTGACCCAGAGGTTGAACCAGAGTCTCCTGCATTGGCAGGCAGATTCTTTACTACTGAGTCACCAGAGAAGCCCCCCTTTAGGTATTAGGTTGGCTCTAAAAGACCAAAAGGCTTAGCAAGCAAACGAACACATAAAACGAGATTGTCAAAACCCAAATTGTTTAACATGCCACCTTCTGGCACACTTGCTTATTTTATGTCAAAGAGCTGTGATCCCAGAAGCTGTAAATACCTACACAAACAGCAAAATCTTCCTAAAGACAAATTAGGATTACAATGGCCATTATGGGGAATGATCCAATTAGACAAGACTGTTTACTAAAGAAGTGCCCTTGAAAGCAAGGGTTCCCATTATCAAACAAACAGAATGTGATGCCTATTTTCACCGACGTGTAGATGCTTCCCCAAAGCTTCCAAGTTTCCAAAATAGCTTCATTAAAAAATGTGTTGCAAAAACATAATGAAAATTTAAAGACACAAGATTGCAAACAACAGTCTGCCAATCCATTAACTTTATAGCTACAACAATTCCAACCCCAGGCACCTAATATAACACCTGGACCCCCAACACTGCACTCTCCTAGGGGTTAAAAATGTTGACCCAGGTAGACTCAGGACTTCACAGGTAGTCCAGTGGCTAAGACTCCACTCTGCCAATGCAGGAGGCATGGGTTCAATCCACGGCCCCTGTTCAGGGAAATAAGATCTCACATGCCCTGCAGTGTGGTCATAAGATTAAAACAAAAAAGAAAAATAGCATTGGCCAGGAATCCCTGAGTCGGTTGTAATCAGCTGGAACACTGGAAAAGAGAGAGACCCTCAAAATGCCTATGCAAAAATTTTAACCTCAACTCCAATGCCCTCATGGGGCTTTCCAGGTGACTCAGGGGTAACGAGTCTGCCTGCCAATGAAGGAGACATGGGTTTGACCTCTACGTTGGGAAGACCCCCTGGAGTAGGAAATGTCAACCTACTCCAGTATTCTTGCTAGGAAAAATTCCATAGACAGGAGAGCCTGGTGAGCTACAGTCCATGGGGTAGCAAAGAGTTGGACATGCCTGAGCAATGGACCATGGCATTGCACCAATGCTGTCATACCTAACCCTTCAAATGGGCCCCTCCTAGATTGGAGTAGACTTTGGGAGATTTTTTCATAAATTCTTACATTTCTTTTAAACATCTAAGAAAAACTAAAATTAAATTAATTTGAAAAATGCCAAATTTTGGATATTAAAACCCAACCTAGATAGTATATTCAAAAGCAGAGACATTACTTTGCCAACTAAGGTCCGTCTAGTCAAGGCTATGGTTTTTCCTGTGGTCACGTATGGATGTGAGAGTTGGACTGTGAAGAAGGCTGAGCGCTGAAGAATCGATGCATTTGAACGGTGTGGTGTTGGAGAAGACTCTTGAGAGTCCCTTGGACTGCAAGGACATCCAACCAGTCCATTCTGAAGGAGATCAATCCTGGGATTTCTTTGGAAGGAATGATGCTGAAGCTGAAACTCCAGTACTTTGGACACCTGATGTGAAGAGTTGATTCATTGGAAAAGACTCTGATGCTGGGAGGGATTGGGGGCAGGGGGAGAAGGGGTCGACAGAGGATGAGATGGCTGGATGGCATCATTGACTCGATGGACGTGAGTCTGAGTGAACTCCGGGAGATGGTGATGGACAGGGAGGCCTGGCATGCTGCGATTCATGGGGTCGCAAAGAGTCGGACACGACTGAGAGACTGAACTGAACTGAACTGAAAACCCATTTTAAAACTTTAAAATCCTCCACTTTAAAACCCACATGGAGCCTGTAAAGGGGATCCTGGGAAAACTGGCAGAAGTTGGCTAAGGGTAAAACTGCTCACCAGAATCACCCCTCCTGGATCTTTGTCTATATAATGCCCTGTGTGTGCATGCTTAGTTGTTCAGTCATGTCTGACTTTTTGAGATCCCATGGACTGTAACCCACCAGGCTCTTCTGTCCAAGGGATTTTCCAGACAAGAATACTAGAATGAATTGCTGTTTCCTTCTCCAAGGGATCTTCTCGACCCAGGGATCAAATCTGAGTCTTGGGTCTCCTGCATTGGCAGGTGGATATTTTACTACTGAGCCACCAGGGAAGCCCATAATATCCAGCAGAGAGAGAAAAGTAAGATATATTTTACACCCTCTTTGGGGACTCTTCTTACATCCAAAGAAGAGTCCTTTAATATTGCCAGAAATGTTACTGCTTGTCTCTGCTAAAAATAGACAAGATATTTAAAAGAATTTTTAAGTAGCTCTGTGATCCGAGATTGGTCAGATATAGGAAACTGATTTTCAGAACCCACGAGGAATTTCTTTTTAGGTCTCCCCCGCCGCCAAGTTAAAAATAAAACTGTGTATCCAGAGAGAAAGAAAAACCTTCTGAAGCCTTTATGAAAAGATTTACTAAAAAATATTTCAAAGGCAAATAGCTCTAAATCTAGAAGATAGAAATCTCTTGATTACCATCTTAGTTAGAAATCTCCCCAAAACATACATATTAAAAAAGCAAATTAAGATTAATGTCACTGAGTGGGTGGATCACCCTATGATGTCATTTATGCTGCAACACAGTCCTTTGAGAAATTGAGAACAACTGTTCTTATCTTGCAAACCTCTACAAAACCAGAAATGCAGCTCTATAAGCAGTTCAAAGTTCATCTATTTTTTAAATCAGTCCGCAAGCTTCTCGTATTTATCTTAAAAAGGCTTATAACTGCATTTTTCCCCTGTGCCTCTGAGATGTAATGTGAAAGTAGAAAAATCAGGGAGGTGAAGTGAAGTCGCTCAGTCATGTCCAACTCTTTGCGACCCCATGGACACCAGGCTCCTCCGTCCATGGGATTTTCCAGGCAAGAGTACTGGAGTGGGTTGCCGTTTCCTTCTCCAGGGAACTTCCTGACCCAGGGATCGAACCCAGGTCTCCCACATTGTAAATGTGAAAGTAGAAAAATCAGGGAGGTATTTTTTTATCAAAAGCAAAATAAAACCAATCAAAATTGGAAAGGTCTTTTGAAAATGTTAAAAAACAACTGAGATACAAATTCTTTATAACTAGTAAGTTTTGTATACCTGATTCAGGGCAGTAATTTAAGAAACAGAGACTATAAAGTCTTTGTGTACGTCTGTCTAAATGCTTCTGTGTGGTGTAATGTATATATGCATGTGTATGTCATATCTGTGGTAGTCTGTATATCTGCAGCATGGGTATGGTGGTGTGCTGTGCTTAGTCACTCAGTCAGAGTCACTCAGTCATGTCTGACTCTTTGTGACCCCATGGACTATAGCCCGCCAGGTTCTTCTGTCCATGGAATTCTCCAGGCAAGAATACTGGTGTGGGTAGCCACTTCTTCCCCCAAAGTTTGTTTGGCTGAATTAAAATGAGCATGTCTTTAGTTATCGATATTAAATGGAATACCTTTATTATACCTCAGGTCAGGTCAGGTCAAGTCAGTCACTCAGTCGTGTCCGACTCTTTGCGACCCCATGAATCGCAGCACGCCAGGCCTCCCTATCCATCACCATCTCCCGGAGTTCACTCAGACTCATGTCCATCGTGTCGGTGATGCCATCCAGCCATCTCATCCTGTGTCGTCCCCTTCTCCCCCTGCCCCCAATCCTTCCCAGCATCAGAGTCTTTTCCAATTATTATACCTAGGCTTTCTCAAAGTCATATCAATTCATGTTATCTCTTACAAAATCTGTCAACAAGAAAACTAAATTGGGATGAAGGCAGATTCTGTCTAACGTTATAGTTTCCCAAATATTTTTGGTAACCTTATAGTTTAAGTTTTGCTAAGTTAACTTCAATAGTGAGTTAAGTTAAATTCATTAAACATCCAGATTATTTCCAAATAAGATAAAGTAATGAAACATTGATTACTAAACAGATTTATCTACTTCTGCTTTCTTATTACAACAGAATCAGAGATCTTTGTTTAGTTAGTAAACATTCTGTGTGCCATGTTAAAAGACTGTACTATATAAAAGCATACGGTTCTAGAAATTATGAAATATATTCATGAATTTGTCAATCTAAAGGATACTGTTGCAATACATTGCAATTGCTTATGTTTTATTTTTCAATAGAAATTAACATTTCTAAAGGTTAAAATTTAATTAATATATGCGACTAAAGCTATTAAAAATAATAGGAGAAACAACTTTTTACAAGGCAAGTAGAATGTGTTTTCGGTTATGAAAAGGTATAAGATATGGAGATGTATTTTCATTAAGGGAAAAGAATGTAATTTTGTCTAAAAGCGAAGCTGGTTATTTCAATATAAAAGAAAAAAACAGAAGACAAAATCTTAATACAAGAAGAAAGTTGTAGATTTGTGAAAAAAGAATCTTGGGAAAGTAATTTTATGCATAGGTAAGCTGACTAAGATTGAAATAAATTTATTTAATAAGTTTTAATATTGAAAGTACACGTACATTGGTACAAAATGAAATTAGTTTTTCTCTTTCTGCTAAAATGATGACGTTTAGAAAGCTAAATTGTCTCTGTTAAAAGAGCTAAGGTTTTTTATTTCTTTGTTTTTTACAGCTATTTAACTTTTTGTTTTCGCCCATGGAGTGTTTAGCTGTCAGTATGGTTAAGTGAATAACTAAGTATTGTTTCACAGTGATCCATGATCCTATGTGACCATGAGTTTTAAAACCTTTAGATATTTTGACAAATTTTCCAAAAGTAAAATTTTAGTGAAGTCTTTTTGACATAGAAATAACCTCAGAATTTTCAAGAGGGGTCCAGGAGTATCTCAAAACATTTATTCTATCTCTTTTTAAAAAAGNCAATTTAAATTTTAATTATTTTTCAAATAAATAAAAAATATAGAATAATCTGTCCTCCTTATAATAGGATACAATTGGAAATATTTATTATATTACCAAATCTTTGACTTGTATGTCATGCTTAAGAGAGCTGTTCCTGGACTCAGATATGACAGATAACTTTAAGGAATTAGGTTGACTTTATAAAGACAATAAAAAATTTTCCCCTTGGAAAATCAACCTGATACCTTGCTTGCAAAGCTCCAGCAAAATAGTCTTAGAAAGAGCTCATATGGTCAATCATTATTCTTGCTACACTTATGAAAATAATCAAGCCAAATTTAATGCGAACAAATTAGTCTTACTGGTATCATCCCTGGAAGAAAGAAGTGGGAATAATTATAGAAAGAAAAAATAGGTTTGAACATGTGTCTGTATTAGATTCTAGTCTTTGAGGTTTTGTTATTTACCTGTAAGTTGGACTGAATTCTCAATTATTATAATTTCTTCAAATGTCTGACTGCGATTTCCCAAAATAATATTCCAAATTTCTCCTACCCTCTCATCTGGAATCAGTAAGGGCAAAGATTGCCCTCATATTTTCTTGAAAGGGACTAACCACTTCCTCCTCACTATCCAGATGACAGCCAAACTTCAAGGACTTGGACCTTGGTATGTGTCTACCAGCTTAAGAGGGCTGTACCTGACATTTGGTCCTGTGCAAATGATGGAGACCTCCAAATAGAATTGACTAGGAAGAGAAGTGATTGATGGGATACTTCCTCCCAAATACCAGAATAAGACTATATCAGTTCAGTTCAGTTCAGTTCAGTCACTCAGTCATGTCTGACTCTGTGACCCCATGAATTGTAGCACACCAGGCCTCCCTGTCCATCACCAACTCCCGGAGTTCACTCAGACTTATGTGCATCAAGTCGGTGATGCCATCCAGCCATCTCATCCTCTGTCGTCCCCTTCTCCTCCTGCCCCTAATCCCTCCCACCATCAGGGTCTTTTCAAATGAGTCAACTCTTTGCATGAGGTGGCCCAAGTATTAGAGTTTCAGCCTCAACATCAGTCCTTCCAATGAACACCCAGGACTAGTCTCCTTTAGGATGGACTGGTTGGATCTCCTTGCAGTCCAAGGGATTTGCAAGAGTCTTCTCCAGCACCACAGTTCAAAAGCATCAATTCTTCACCACTCAGCTTTCTTCACAGTCCAACTCTCATATCCATACATGACCACTGGAAAAACCATAGCCTTGACTAGACTTTAAACTTTAACATACCCCCCCTTTTTTTCCTTCCCTTTTTTCCTTTACTTGGCATTGGCCTAGAAAGATAAAACTATCATTAACATCTCCCAAGGCATTGCTAAAGCTAGTAAACTCTAAAATTTAGAGCGAATTTTTATTTTAGGTTAGGAGAAACTCTAACTGATTCCTAGTGCAAATGGGCAAAGGCAACAATTCCCACAAATGAATTCATTAACAGTGTTGTCTTAGTGGAAGTGGTTTGTGCTCAAGAAGATTAATTGTTGTCTGTGGTGGTTATCATTCTCCTTGACCTGGATGTCTGGTACATAACCCAATAACGTTATTGGGTTACCTAACTGTGTTGCTAACTGTTCACAATAAGACTGAGCCACTGTATTGGTCAATCCCCGTGAATTCACATAGTTTGATTAGAAAGAAATTACCAGGAGGCATTATTAACTCAAGATTCACTTCCTTTGACAGGGCTATACTTTGCTAGTTAAGAGTAAATGTAACAGATGATATTATCAGAAATCTTTCCTTAACTATTGAAAATACTGCAGAATCTACTCCTAAAATGCTAGCTGCCAAAATTAATAATAATAATAATCCTTAGATTCTCTGGTAAAATTTTTCTGGATAATAGGATCCCACTCAATTAGCTTCTAACTGAGCAAGGAGGTGTCTGTGCTCTGGGCAACAGCCAGCTGCACCTGGATTGATACCATCTGGAAGGTTGAAACTCAGTTACAACTAAGATCACTGAGCAAGACACTCGGCTTAAAAGGTGACTCCTTCCACAGAGTCTTTCCTTGACTTATTTGATTTTGACTAGTTTGGATTTGGGGGACCTTGGCTATAAAGTGGACTCCAAACATTGGGAATTATCTTGTTTATAATATTTATAAACTCCCTGGTTCATTGTATTTTCTCAAAAGGTTCAAATCCATGTTCATTACTGCTAACCACCAAACAATCTCTCTAAGAGTGGAACATTAGAAAAGAAATGAAGAGAATGGCCAATAAAAAACATGGAAACCTAAAGTCATGGGCTGTGAATGACATTAGGCAAAAAATACCATGAGGTTTGAAAGCCACAAAAAGAATCAACAAAAGGTACAAGAATTACAGATCAGTAGCTGAGAGTAGGGCTAGCTGATGCTTTAATTTTCTTTATCACATCTCTCAGCTAAGCTAAGACTCTGATCAAAAGGGGGAAATTGTTTAAAAGAAAGAGAGACGGCAGGCCCAAAATGGAGTCACTAGTACTAAGACCTTATCACCAAATTGAGATTTAATACCAAGCCTAATTTCAATTTTAGTTTCTCTCAAGAATATCACCATTACCAGACAATCTGGAATTGCCTGGTCAGCATTAGTAGGTTATTCACCCTGAGGAACTCCTATAATCCTGTTAAGAGGGCAACCTTCCTTGAAACAAAGCATTCTTTGCTAATAACTTCCTTTTTTGCCCACTTTCTTCCTTTAAAAACCATCCCTATTCTATAGCTTGGCAATGCTCTTTCTACTTGTTAGCCAGGATATTCCTGGATTCATGAATTCTTTAATAAAGTCTTTACTCAGTTGAATTTTTGTTATTTAACCCAACTAATCCACAGAGTTTGGCCCAGTGGGACCTTTTTCAAGGGTTATAAACAGCAGTTAATGAGCCCAGCTTGATACTGTCAGGAGCAGCTGTTCTGTCTCCTTTGAGGACTTGGGATTATCCCTTCATTTCCCTTAATCACTCAATCAGTGTTAAATCAATCAATGAAATAAACAGCATTCAAGTTAGGGAGTCACTACTGAGATGAAAATCATATATTAGTGGCTCCTCTGTCTCCTACGTATGTCTAATAGGGCTTTAAAACTCTAATTTGCTTTTTGTTTCCTATTCTATTTACTCAAGTTGTTGGTGTCCCCATCCTGCAGTCAGCATACTGCTGGCCCAGTTTGAATCATCTCTCTTGCCTGAGTCTCTTGCCTCCTATACAATGGAGGTGTGATGTTGCTTTTCCCTGGCTCCCCACTTCTGCCTCTTTCAGATATATTCTAGTCAATATATTTTGCCTAACATTGTAAGCCAGAAAAAAAAAAAAAAGTAAGAAAGAACATCTCTTTCTCTTTGTGACAGAAAGAATGTTGAATTGGAAGTCAGGATGCCTAGGTTTTCACACCAATTGTTCAACTAACCAGGGACATGACCTTGTCAAGTACAAGATACTTGACTTTTAGGTTTTCCCCTTACCCATATACAGATGTACTTGGTTCCCCTTTGGTTCTGAATGTCTACTTCACAAAAATTGTATTCAACTGGTGGGGATGGAACTAGCATTTACTAGGTTTTTGACCTGTGAAGAAACTTTCTCTGGTGTTTTTATTTGTCTCTTTATCTTATTTTGATCCACCATCCCTCCATGACAAAGATAACTTATTCCTGTCTCTAAAGAGATTCTTCACACAGTCTCATGAGTTGTACACTGTACACAATCCATTCCATTCACTCATTCATTCACCCACTTCCTACTTTCTGTGTGTCTGACACTGTATTTCATGGACATACATGGAAAGGAGTTTAGCATTTATTTGTGACCTGAAAGTAAGTTACAAAATGCAAGATATCCTTCCTCTCTAAACCATGTCCCATTTCTAATTTCCAAACTTCTAGAAACACAGCTTCTTGACTGAGATGATTAACAGAAAAGAAATAATAAGGCAAGATTTGAGATCACTCCATCTAAAGACGGATTCATTTTGTGAGCACTGTTGTAAGCAGCTCTTTGCAAGAAACCACTCTCAGCATGAAGCCCTTTTCTTGCCATTTTAGCAAAGCTGTAGTGTAACTAACTTCTAAACCAGGTGCCCCATGCTGACCTCCAGCCCAAGCACACCTTTCACATCTTTTGATCACACAATACCTTACCTAACTTGTTGGTTCTTTCTATAGATCAAAGAAGCAGAAATGAAGAATAAATAATTTACAGATGACCAGATCTCTTCCCTAGTCTCCCTTTCAGTAATCGCCTGAACAAATGGGGTGAACAAAGCTTCGTGAACAAGATAACATCTACAGGAGGATCACAAGAAGTTGATCAGCCTGCACTCAGTGGGGGATGGTGTGACTCTGACCCTCTATCTCAATGATTGAGATGACTTCCCTTTTTCCTTTTAGAGCTTTCATGATAGAATTTTCAGAAGTGGTTTTGGGGAGAATGCTACCGTCTCCCCAGATTACTGTTATTCTGATTAAAAGCAGCTTTCCTCTCCTTCAACTTTTGTTCTCGCTTGAGTACTGACTTTTTGAGCTCCCAGCACCCAGACCTGATTCAGTCACACTGTCTTTGGTGCCCACTCTTGATTTCAAACATCTGAGCCTCTGAGACAGCCATGGGATAATATTTAGATTCACCCACCTCTTACGGACTTTCTCTTTCTTATTTGTATGCAGTGTGTGTGTGTGTGTGTGTGTGTGTGTGCCTGTGTGCTCAACCACTCAGTCGTGTCTGACTCCTTGCAACCCCATGGGTTGTAGCTCACCAGGCTCCTCTGCCCGTGGGATTATCCCAGCAAGAATACTGGAGTGGGCTGACATTTCTTCCTCCAGGGGATCTTCCTGACCCAGGGATCAGACCAGCGTCTCCTGTATCTTCTGCATTGGTGGGTGGATTCTTCACCGCTGAGCCACACGGGAATCCACATACACAGTAGTGCTTCCATAATTTCTAAGAAAAATGTCTAGAAACGGCAAATTGGTTGGAAGGTGAGAAGCATTAGGAATTTGTGCTGAGAATCAGATTAAATGTCAATACAAATAGCTGTTTATTAAAGCTGCTTTACTGTACATTTCATGAAATTTAAAAACTGCTGAGAGATTTTTGGGGAAAGTGGAACAGGTGGTGATATGAGCACATCTCCTACACTGTATGTGGAAGAAGGGCTACATGTACATCAAATCGGATAAGACCAGTGATAGAATATTAACCTGTTGGAAAGATAGACTCCTTTGTGAGTACCTTGGAATGAGGGATGAGGAATACAACCAAGAAGCTTAGCTTAAGAGAAGAAACACTTGGGGCTTTGATAAAACATATGAAGGGCTCTCAATGAGAAAGAAGCTTTGAGGTGAAATAGGAAGTATGAAACAAAGATAAAGACTCATTCAGTCTAAATACAAAAAAAGAAGATAACTTTCCATCAATTAGAATTGTTCTGTAAAGAAACTTCAGTAAGTTCCTTGTCACTGGAGACATTCAAGAGAAGACCAAGTGTCAATTTTATGGAGAGACCCAGGCATAATGACAAAAGACATTGATGACTGTTTTCTTTTCTTAACTTCCCTAAATATTATGTTTTTTTGTTAAAGTTCAGTGACATTTTATTCTTTGGAAACCTTTCTTATTTCATCTCACTATGCCTCTTTTCTTTCACAATTGTGAATCACCTTCTCAACATCATTTGACCATTTCTGTTCTCCTCCCATTTCCCTGTGAGGAGGGGTGATCTCCTTCTTAAGATGTAAATTGTATTCAGTTGCATTTATTTAATGAATATTGGCTAAGCTCCCACTGAACTTCAGTTCTGTGATAGGTTTAATGGGGATGAGGGAAGGGAGGCACAAAGGGGAATAGCAGGGTGGATTGTGCTTCAGGGATTTGCAAGATACTAACAAAAGGGAGAAGACAAGTGCCCAAATAGCTATTGTGTGTGACAAAAGATAACCACAGCCATTTAAAAAGTTAGTAGAGATCACATCTACCGGAATTGCTTCAGGGAAGAGATAGCATCTGAGAAAAACATTAAAAATCGCAGAAGATGGATTTCAATAGCCAAAGATACAGAAGTGGGCATTTTTGAAAAAAATACCAGCTTGAGTTCAGGCATAGACTAGAAAACACTTGGATGTTTGGGAGGAGCAAACAGCACATTTGGCAGGGCAGATGTCTTTGACATGACAAGGTGAATACGGTAGGTTTGGAACACCTAGCAGAGAACTTTGAAGTTCAAGGAAAGGATTTTTGTATTGATTATAATTCAAGAAGCAATTGCAGAGTATTCAAGAGTAACAGAGAAATAATATGATAAGGATTATTCTTCTAGGGAAACTAATGCCCTAGTTTTATTTGTGGAGGATTGGCACAGAGAAAGTCAAAAGTAGGAGGGTGATAGGACCTATGTGGGGGCTCGTGGTAGAAATGGCTCATTATGTTGACCTTGCAAACAAAGAATAAAATCACAGTGACCCTGATGTGAAGAGTTGATTCACTGGAAAAGACTCTGATGCTGGAAGGGATTGGGGGCAGGAGGAGAAGGGGACAACCCAGGATGAGATGGCTGGATGGCATCACGGACTTGATGGACGTGAGTCTGGGTGAACTCCGGGAGATGGTGATGGACAGGGAGGCCTGGCGTGCTGCAATTCATGGGATCGCGAAGAGTCGGACACAACTGAGCAACTGAACTGAACTGAACTGACCCTTGAGACTGACCAAATTGCCCAAACAACATTCTGTTTTCCCCTACCACCTACCTTCTCAATGCTACAAGACCACCAGATTCCAGACCTCTGGCTACATGACCACTGGACTCAGCTGCAGGCTAAAAATTAACCATCCCTTTAGAGAATTTTTCATTGGCAAGCTATAAGAAAGACCCCGTCAGAAAGGGAGGATGCTGGTTCTCCTTCAGGGCCAGTCACCCCCTCATTTCCCTCTAACCAGTTTCCCTTTTCTTTGCCTGACTGCCTTGCTCTCTTTCCTCCGCACTTGTCTTACATTCTGGTGTCGAAACCTGGGAGGGAAGATCCACCGCAACTGGGTGGGCTCCTCTCACAAGCCCACCTCTGGTGGTCCCCTCACTTGGACCTTGCCAAGAAACTGAGATGAGCTCCGGGACAGAACTCTCCACTGCCTTGCTGGACTGACATCCACATACCGGCCCACGTTTCATTCATCAGTTGTTACAATGGTGAGTGAAATTCCATTCTCTCAGATCCTCTCTCTCGCCTCCTTTCCAAGTCCTGGCCCTAGGCGGCCCCATGGCCCTCAAGCCCTTGGCCTTGTGCCCCATCTGATTTTGAAGTGGGGGCGCCCATTTCAAAGCAGACTATTCTTACTCTCTAAGAAGGGTCTGAGAATAAGGATGCCTTTTCTCTCAGACATTTCTCCTCACTTTCTCTCGCCCTTGTCTACCCTTCCTATTTGGCCGCAATGGGACATTCTCAATCCCAACCCTCAAAATCTACTCCTCTAGGATGCCTTCTCCGAAATCTAAAAGCCTTGGACTTCCAAGGGGGGATTAGACCAGAAAGACTTATTTATTATTCTAACACTGTCTGACCACAACACAGACTTGATAATAGGTCCCACTAGCCAGAGAACAGAGCTCTTGATTATAATACTCTATGGGACCTCAGTAACTTCTGCCACTGCAATGGCAAGTGGCTAGAAATCCCTTATGTTCAGCCTTTCTTCACTCTTTGCTCTTGACCTTGCCTCTGTGAATCCCATTCTACTTCTCAAATAGTCCTAGCACACTCTGGGCCACATCCTCCTAATACAATGAGTCCACGTAGGCCCTATCAGAGAGTTAGCAGATCAGTGTGAAGATCTGAGAAATAGCAAGATTTCAAAGAGGCAAGTATCTGTGATAGTGGAAATGAGATGTGGAGTCCTGGTTGGAGATTTTCTTTTTTTAATTTATGCATTTATACTCATTGGAGAGAAACTTGGAAAATACAAAGTATAGAGGAGAAAATTAAAATAGCCAATAATTCCACCAACCAGCCATAAAGATGAACATTTGTATGCATACCATTCTTTTTAAATTCATTTTTGTTGGAGCATAGTTGCTTTACAATGTTGTGATAGTTTCTGCTCTGCAGCAAAGTGAATCGGTTACATGTACACGAACATCCTCTGGTTTTTAGATTCCCTTCCCATTTAAGTCACCACAAAGCAGTGAGTTTCCTGTGCTATCCAGGAGGTTCTGCTTAGTTGTCAGTTTTATACACAGTAGAATACATATGTCAGTCCTACTCTCCCAACTCACCCCAGCTCCCTCCCCTCCTTGGTACCCATACGTTTGTTCTCTGCATCTGTGTCTCTATATCTTCATTGCAAAGAAGTTTGTACCATTTTTCAAGATTCCACATGTAACTGATATTACATGATATTTGTTTTTCTCTTTATGAGTTACTTCACTCTGTATAACTTTCTCTAGGTCCATCCATGTCTCTACAGAGACATTTACAAATGGCACAATGGTGCTTCTTTTTATGGTTGAGTAATACATTCATTCTTTTATTTCTTATACATTTTTTTTATAAATTAGCATGATACCTATCATACTGCTTTATGCTCTGCTTTTCTCAGTAATGTCTCACAATTACTTTTCCATGTTAGAAAATTTATTTTATGTAGCATGTTAATTACAACTGAGTAGCCAATGTACATGGGTATAACAATTATTAAATCATTCTCCTATTGGGCATCTTAGATGATTTCTAATTTTCCAATATTATCGTAGTGCTGCCATAAACATATATACATACACACACACACACACACACACACACATGTATGTGTATATATACATATTGGAACAGGAAATGGCAACCCACTCCAGTATTCTTGCCTGGAAAATTTCATGAACAGAGGAGACGGGCAGGCTACAGTCCATGGGTTCAGAAAGAGTTGAATGTGACTGAACTAACACACACACACACATGTCTTTCTCCGTGTGTGTATGTGTGCATATGTGTGGGTGTGTATCATTACATTTTCTGAGTGCTTCCTGAAATAAATTCATTAAAATGAGATGGCCAGAGATGGTTGCTCAACAATCCCCAGTAGTTGTTCTCTGCTTTTCTTTTAGTATTTGAACCAGAACTTTGGTGCACACACAGATGTCTACACTAAAAGCTACAGTTTTCAGACACTCTTTGATCCAGAAGCTCCTGGCATTGGGATCTAAGTGGAAGCGCAGTTTGTGGCTTCTGCAAAGTGTTGTCTGAAGCTGAAGTCTTCTATATGCATTCCTTCTGGCAGAGAGTTGATAGGATGACTGGAGCTGAAAGAATCCAAGGACATGAGAAGAAGGCTTTGCTGAGACTGATCAACCAATAGGATAGGTTCCTTCTGGGTTCATGGCGCTGTCTGTGGAGCACCATGCTTGCTCTGGATTGCCCACTTACAGAGAGAAGGAGAAATACACTTTTCTCGTGTTTGAGTCACTTTAGAAGTTGGTTTTCTATCATATATAGCTGAACTAATCCTAACTAAAACAATGGCTTTGAAAGTTTGCACATTTTTAAGGCTCTCTGTACACATTACCAATTTTGAGTCAAGAAAGGCTGTGCTGATGAATATTTCAACCAGTAATGTGTCGATTAAAGTATCAGTCTCCTTCTGCCCAAGGTAACACTAGGTATTATCATTCTTTTTAAGTCTTTGCCAATTTGGTAGTTGATAGGAGATATTTCTTTGTTTTAATTGGCATGCCTCACTCATTCTTCTGAACCCTTTCCCCTTTTCCTTCTCAGTCCCCTTGGCATAATCCTCTCTTTGACTTGGGATTCAGAGACATCATCTACATTAAAAACGTAGCCCTGGGACTTCCCTGGTGGTACCGTGGATAAGAATCTGCCTGCCAATGCAGGGGACATGGGTTCAACCCCTGGTCTGGGATGATTCCACAGGCTGAAGAGTACCTAAACCTGTGCATCACAACTACTGAGCTTGCAAGCCCTACAGTCCGTGACCTGCAATAAGAGAAGCCACAGCAATGAGAAACCCGTGAAGCCAGCACACCTGGTGCACAGCAGCAGAGACCCAGCACAGTCCAAAATAAATACATAAATTCAAACAAACGAAAAATAGCCCTGACGATGCGCCAGTTGGCTTTTGCTGTTCTTTAAATATCGTTCTGCTATTCATTCCAGTAAGCAGGGTTTCTGATCCAAAGACAATATGCCTGGGGGTTCTTTCCTTGCCTCTCACTTATAATTTCCTTTCCTTGCTACCAGATCTGTTTCAGCATGGCACGCTCGTCCATCCCTTTAAAGTGCTCAGACTATTTGATTGTTCCAAACAGAACCGAGGTGTACAATCTTCAAGAAAATCTGGAAATTACAAGTAGACAGAGATTGCAGCCTTCACGGCCACATTGACTTCTCCTTCCCTGTCCACTTTTTTTGGGTGCCTATCTGGCTAGCCCTCTTTTTCTGCGTATTCTCTAAAACCTCTTGTTTTATGTACTCCTTTGGAGAAGCAGGCTGTTTTCTAACTGACCTAAGTATATCATTTGATTTTCAATCAAAATTGTTCTCCTTGCATCCAAGAGAAAGAACCCTAACCTGTAGTCTCTCTAGGTATCTCCCTTAGTCTCTCTGCAAGAAAATCTTTTTCTTTACCCGTAAGGGTCAGCTCCCTTGATTATTACCTACTTCAAAGAAAAAGGCAAGCAACAAAAGCTTTGAGAATAATTTTTAAAAAAAATACATTAAAACTCCTAAATTCTAAAATTTTTGTCATGTGTGTCAACCATCTTATCACTTTCTAATCTTGCCTTTCCCCAACATCTGTTCTTATCAATTCTGCCAACATCTGTTCTTATCGATTCTGCTTGCCTCCACAACATTACCCTCCACCCCCCTGAAAAGATTCTCCACTTTTCCCCAAATGGTCATTTCTAAATGCACATCCGCCCACTTACTGCCACTTCTTATTACTTATATTGCCATAACTATAACATCCAGAAAACCCAATTGGATTTTGAATACCATGTCACTGATCAACATGGACTTCTTCTGAATTCGTTACAAATTAATGACGAGGGTAGAGAAAATGATGGTAAACTGTCCCCTCCCCCAACTATCTTTCTCATTTAGGAATCGGGTTCCTTAGAGATTTCTCTTCCATCCTCTTTTCTGCTGACAGCAGGTGTTCATGAGGCCATCCTGCTATTTCCATTACCCTACTCCATCTTTTATTAGAGAATCTTCCTCTGTATACAGTGCTTTGACCACCTCTTAATATGAAACATCAAATGAGTGCCTACTATGAGTCAGGCACTTTTCACACATCATCTAGTTTCATTCTGAAAATAATGTCATGAAGCAAGTGCTATTATTAGTCTTCTTTTAAAGGTGAAAATAGTAAGTCTCAAAGACACAAATGGTAAGTAGTGGAAAAAAGATTTAAACCCGGACGGCCTGAACTGCCTCCCTGTCAACAGCACTCTCCTGCTTTTCCTCACTTGGCCTATTTATTCTCTTTCGTAGCGCCCTGTCACTCTGATACCCCTGCCTGGAGGTCTTCCTGCCATCTGCATCACACATCAACTTCAATTCCACTGAACTCTTGACTCAGGGTCTGTAAGTTTAATAATAACAAAGCAGCTATACTGCAAGACTATTCATTTTTGACCATCTTGTCCCTTAAAGCTTGGAAGGCTAAACAAAATCATAATCATAAGTGGTATCAATGGTGATGAAAGTCAAACTGCAGACATCAGCCTCCGTTACAGTCTGTTTTTCTGATGACAATAGCTACCAATAAATTAGGACTTAATAGTGTATCAGGCACTGTGCTGAGCTTTTTTGCATCACATTTTCTAGTGTCAACCCTCTGAGAGGGGCACAGTTATTGTCCACATGTTACAAGTGAGGAAACAGAGAATAGGAAACTCCTAGTAATTGGCCTACCTCATACACAGATTAGCTGGCAGACCCAGGATTTGAGACCATGTCTGTCCAAATTCAGCACATATATTCTTAACCACTATGGTACAATGCTTTGCCTTTTTAATAATATTGCTGATATCTTATTAAAAATAGCAGAAACCCGTGGGGGAAATAATTACCCAACAACCTATCCCCAAATGCAATCAATTTTTCATTTTATATCCTTCAATATATGACCATGTATAATACATATCCAACTTTACCTATTTATATTAAGTAACATTATGGATGAAATTATACTTGTCTACATTTTCCATTAATATTTTGTCAAGCATGCAACTCTCTGACAATATATTTGAAAACTTGAATGAAATAGATGATTTCCTAGCAATGTATCAATTACCAAAACTGACCCATTAAGAAGTGGAAAATTTCAATAGCCTAATTACCACAGAAATTATAACAAAAGGCACTGGGACCAAGAGACTTTTCAGCTGAGTTTATCTAAAATCTTTAAATAAGCGATAATTTCAATGTGATTTAAAGCAGCCATAGTTAAAAAAAGATGGTCATTTATCTGTACAGTTTAACTTTGATATCAAAATATAATAAAGATGCTACAGAAAAGAAAAGTATAATCACAGTTTAAATAGAGTCCTAGAAAATTGATCCTGCAAAATTATTGAAAGAACATTATAACCAAGAAAGGTTCCAGGAAACCAAGATGGTTGATATAAAAAAATTTATCTGCATGATACATTATGTTAAGAAAATAAAGATTAAAACTTGTGCAAATAAATCAAAAGCTGAAGTTATTTTTAATAAAACTTAAAAAATGTTCATTAAAAATGGAGGAAAACAAAATATAGACTACTAAACACAGTAGAAAATATTATCCTAAATGGATAATATCTAAATTAAAATAAGAGATCAGATAGGGAAAACTTCTATCATCATTATAATATTGTATTGTGGGAGTTCAGTCACATGGTCGTATCTAAACTTTTGCAACCCCATGAACTGTAGACCACCGAGTTCCTCTGTTCATGGGATTCTCCAGGCAAGAATACTGGAGTAGGTTGCCATTTCCTCCTCCAGGGGATCTTCCTGACCCAGGGATCGAAGGATCGAACCCTTGTCTCCTCTCTGAAAGTGAAAGTGAAGTTGCTCAGTTGTGTCCAACTCTTTGCGACCCCATGGACTGTAGCCTACCAGGCTTCTCCATCCATGGGATTTTCCAGGCAAGAATACTGGAGTGGGTTACCATTTCCTTCTCCAGGGTATCTTCCTGACCCAGGGATCGAACCCGGGTCTCCTGCATTGGAGGCAGGCACTTTAACCTCTGAGCCACCAGGGAACAGATTTCTTACTGCTGAGTCACCAGGTTGACTCAAATACAGGGTTTCCCTGAGGTCTCAAGCAGGAAAAAAATCTGCCTGCAATATAAGAGACAGCCTGAAAAGCATTTTACCAAAAACACAAAAAAATAAGCAACATACAAAATATTTTTAGTGCAGTCTTGTGTTGTCTTTTTTCTGCATGACAGAAAGTGAAGAGGAATGAAACAGCCTCTTGATGAAAGTAAAAGAAGAGTGAAAAAGCTGGCTTCAAATTCCACATTCAAAAAACGAAGATCATGACATCCGGTCCCATCACTTCATAGCAAATAGATGGGGAAACAATGGAAACAGTGACCGACTTTGTTTTCTTGGGCTCCAAAATCACTGCAGATGGTGACTGCAGCCATGAAATTAAAAGATGCATGCTCCTTGGAAGAAAAGCTATGATATACCTAGACAGCGTATTAAAAAGCAGAGACATTACTTTGCTGACACAGATCCATACAGACAAAACTATGGTTTCTCTAGTAGTCATGTATGGATGTGAGAGTTGGAGCATAAAGAAGGCTGAGCACCAAAGAATTGATACTTTTGAACTGTGGTGTTGGAGAAGCCTCTTGAGAGTCCCTTGGACTGCAAGGAGATCCAACCAGTCAATCCTAAAGGAAATCAGTCCTAAATATTCATTGGAAGGACTGATGCTGAAGCTGAAGCTCTAATACTTTGGCCACCTTATACAAAGAGCTTACTCATTAGAAAAGACCCTGATGCTGGGCAAGATTGAAGACAGGAGAAGGAGACAACAGAGGACAAGATGGCTGAATGGCATCACTGACTCAAAGGAGATGAGCTTGAACAAGCTCTGAGAGATGGTGAAGGATAGAGAAGTGTGCTGCAGTCCATGGGGTCTCAAAAGAGTCAGTCACATGTCTGACCCCATGGGCTGCAGCCCACCAAGCTCCTCTGTCCATGGAGATTCTCCAGGCAAGAATACTGGAGTGGATTGCCATTTCCTTCTCCAGGGCGTCTTCCCAACCCAGGGATCGAACCAGTTCTCCCACACTGGCTGGAGGATTCTTTATCTCTGGGCCACCTAGGAAGCCAGCCCATACATACACAGAAAATATTTAAACTATTAAAATGTAAAAAAAAAGAAAGAAAGAAAGAAAAAAATGTTGTTCACATTTGCCTCAATGAATTTCATTTTCTTTTTTTTTAAGATTTCTTGGGATTTGATGTGGATCATGTTTAAAATCTTTATTGAATTTATTACAGAATTGCTTCTGTTTTATGTTTTGTTTTGTTTTTTGACCATGAGACATGTGGGATCCTAGCTCCCTGAGCAGGGATCAAACTGGCACCCTCTGCATTAGAAGGTGACGTTTTAAACATGGACCACCAGGGAAGTACCTCACTTTCATTTCTATGTTGTCTCAGTTTTATCTCATTTCCCTTCTCCTTTAAGATTTTTTCCTCCAAGAAAGGTTAAAAACATTAATAGACTTATATGTATCATCTTCTTCATTCTTTTCTACCAACTACATTGTTATTTATTACAGTTGACAGTAGAAGAAAATAAAAACTACTTGTAAATGTACAAGATGACCACCATTGACAAGAGGAAATTGTTCATCTCTTTGTTCTTTGTTTATTCTGGACTATTACTACTCTGGTTACTGGAAGCCTCTCCTGTAATGCCTCAGGTCCTGCTCAGTTTCCAGAGAGGGCTGTATCTATGGATGATTAGTTTTGAAAGGCTTAAATATCCCAGAATAAATGTTGTCCTGATGGCTCAGGGGTAAAGGTAATCTGCCTGCAATGCAGGAGCAGCAGGAGATGCCGTTTCAATCCCTGGGTTGGGAACATCCCCTAGAGGAAATGGCAACCCACTTCAGTATTTTTTCCTGGAAAAATATCCCATGGACAGAGGAATCTGGAGGGCTACCGTCTACAGGGTTGCAAAGAGTTGGACACAACTGAGTGAATAAGCATGTGAATAAACATCAGAATCACAACTCCGAATTTGCCAACCCGAGGCTCAGTGGCTGGGCTTCTTTTGATCCTCATCTATGTCAAGAGAGTGTCCTTATGGAAAGAGTCACTGGACCAGGTCTTGAACAGTGCCAAGAGCAATGTTTTTACTCTCCATCCTTCTAGCCAGTTACACAGGATATCAGTCACCCCCAGACAACCGTAAACCAATGAGGTAACTTGTGAAAAGGCCAGTGATTGCATCAACTTCATACCTAACCTTCTTAAAAATGAAATAAGTACAGGAGAGCCACCCATATGCTTCCTATGTGCCAGGGATCCATACCAACCTTTTACTAACATCAAGTCATTGAATCCTCCTGATAACTCTAAAGTAAGATTTTCATCTGTGTTTACAAATGAGATACAGAGCGGTTATGTAAACCTCACAGAGTCTTCAAACTTCAGTGTCTGGGCGGTTAACCATCATCCAACACTGTTTCTCAGTCTCAGGAAAAAAACAAAACAGAGAGAATGCAAGTTGAAAAGATCTTTAGTTCTAGGCAAGTGAGGGTTGGTTTGCAATGTTGTGGTCTGTCTCAGCTCCTCAGTGGCCAGTACCAATGTACCCTAAATGCTGAGCCAGGTAAACATTTACCTTCCTGAGCAGATTCAGAATGATGAGAATTTGCTTTCTCTAGGGGAATGCATTCTCTACAATTTTATTTATTTATTGGAGTAAAACATACATTCAATGCCACTATTTATTGTTTTCCTCCTAATTTCATATTTGCTATGAAACTGATTTTATCAGCGACAGTTTTGCCAACCTTGGTGTTTCTTAAGATTTGGCTTGGGATCTCTGCACTGAGATTTCCCCAAAGTTAACATGTCAGCACTGATCAGGAAGGAAGTGATTCACGTGGCTGGCAATAAACTGTGAGGAACTCCAGAGGAGGAAGCTGAGGACAGGAGGAAGCACAGAAAGTATACAATCCCATCTGGTCATATGTTACCATGGGTGTGCACAGAAATGGAACATAACTATTGGGATGGAGTCTCCTGTGATCTTCACACACAACCCTCAAAAGAACCCTGAGTATGTATCCCCATCAAAACAAAATGAAACTGAGTTTTCACTAAGGGATTTTCTGTGAGTGTAGTTTTTTGTTTTTTTTTTTTTTAATTTTACTTATTTTTTGGGTGTGCTGTGTCTTAATTGCTATATACTAGTTGCTTCAATTGGGGGTTATTCTCTTGTTATTGTGGCGGCTTCTCTTGTTGCAGAGCATGGGCTCTAGGCACACAGGCTTCAGTAGTTGCAGTGTGTGGGCTCAGCAGTTCTGGCCCACAGGCTTAGTTGCAACATGTGGGAACTTCCCAGACCAGGGATCAAACCTGTGCCTCTGGAATTGGCAGGCAGATTCCCAACCACTAGACCACCAAGGATGTCCTGAGTATAGATTTTATTAATGTAAAGTGTATTTAAAAATGTATTAGTCTGCTCAGGTTGCTATACCAAAATACCATATCCCGGGTGGCTTAAACAATAGACATTTATTAATTAATGCTGAGGGATACCTCAGCATTCTGAAGGAGGAGAAATCCAGTATCAGGGCACTGGCTGATCCAACCCATGGTGAGAAATGCTCTTTCTGACTTACAGATAATTGTCTTCTTGCTGTGTCCTTGCACGGCCAATTTGTACAAAGTTCTAGTGTCTCTTCCTCTTCTTGTGTGCATGTTCAGTTGCTCAGTCATGTCTGACTCTTTGCAATCCTGTAGACTGTAGCCCGCCAGTCTCCTCTGTCCATGGGATTTCCCAGGCAAGAATACTGGCTGCTGCTGCTGCTGCTAAGTCCCTTCAGTCGTGTCCGACTCTGTGCGACCCCATTGATGGCAGTCCACCAGGCTCCTCTGTCCTTGGGATTCTCCAGGCAAGAATACTGGAGTGGGTTGCCATTTCCTTCCCCAATGCATGTATGCATGCTAAGTCACTTCTGTCGTGTCCGACTCTGTGCAACCCTATGGATAGCAGCCCACCAGGTTCCTCTGTCCCTGGGATTTCCCAGGCAAGAAAGCTGGTGTGGATTCCCATTTCTTCCTCCAGGGGATCTTCTTGACTCAAGGATCAAATCCTTGTCTCCTGCATGGCAGGCAGATTCTTTACGAGTGGGCCATCTCGGAAGCCCTTCTTCCTCTTCTTATAAGGGCACTAATCCCATCGGGGGTGCTCTATCTGTATGACTTCAGCCAAACCTGAGTATCTTCCAAAGGCCCTTCTCTGAACCCCATCACTTTAGAGATAAGAGCTTCCAAATATAAATTTTGAATGGACATAATTCACTCCATAGTAACGTAAGATACAGCATTTTACTTTTCAATAAATCCTCCATCAAACTTGTCTCTTCTTTCCCAATGTCTTCTCTCTTACTATTCCTAGGTCTCTCATCTCTCTGGGAACCCCTTCCACCAGGAAGCCCCTACCTCCTCCCACCCTTCAGAAACTTCCCCCCTTCTACCACATTTCCTCATTTCTTATACACAGCCAATATTTCAACTCTAAGAAAAAGCCATTACACACAGGTTGGCTTTGAGCTCAAAATAAAAAAGATTCTCCACACTGATTCTATTCTTCCTAGAAAATGCTAGGGAAATATCTAATTTTTCTCTGCTACAAAATATATTTGGTTTTTGTCACATACTTGTATACCCAACAAATATTCATGTATGTATGCACCACTGATTAAAAAGTAAATTCTATCTGTACAGGTTTCCACTATAACTAGTTTTTCTCTTTAAAAGTTCCAAGTTTAAATTTTGAGGGGAAAAAAGGAATGACATACTGAAAAATGGCACAACATAGATGAACTCTGAAAATATTTTGCTTAAGTAAAAACACTATCCCAGTCGCAAAGGACCACAGATGGTATGATTCCCTTTAAAGGTAATGTCCAGAACAGGTAAGAAAGTAGATTAGTGATTACTCAGGAGAAGGCAGAATGGAAAGTGATTGCTAATGGTTATGGAATTTCTTTCTGAAATTATAAAAACGTTTTAAAATGGACTTTGGTGGTGTTGGTTGCCCATCTTTTGACTATACTAAAAACTTTACACTTTATTACATTAAAGTATACTAAAAAACATATACTTGAAATAGGCCACTAACTGGTATAGGCATATCAAATATATCTCAATAAAGTTTTTTTCTCAAATTTTATGCATTTATTTTTGCCTGTGCTGTTTTTGTTGCTGCAAATGGGCTTTCTCTAGTTGTACCGAGTAAGGACTCTCTCTAGTTATGGTGCTCGAGCTCAGCAGTTGGGGCTCACAGGCTCCAGAGCCTGGGCTCCGTAGTTGGAGTGCATGGGCTTAGGTGCTCCGAGGCATGTGAAGTCTTCCTGAACCAGGGATTGAACCCTTGCCCCCTAAATTGGCAGGCATACTCTTAACCACTAGACCATCAGGGAAGTCCAATAAAGCTGGTTCTTAAGTCCAAAGTTTTAAAAACTGGAATTATTTCAAGGACAGATTCTGACAATGCTGGGTCCCTGACGGGGTCTCGTCTTGATTATTATACAAAAATTGTGTCTTAAAAGTAATGAATCATGGGCTTCTCTAGTGGTCCAGTAATTGATAATCACCTGACAATGGAGGGAATCTGCCTGCAATGTGAGAGACCTGTGTTCGATCCCTGGGTTAGGAAGAGCCCCCGGAGAAGGGAAAGCTATCCACTCCAGTATTCTGGCCTGGAGAATTCCATGGACTGTATAGTCCATGGGGTCGCAAAGAGTCGGACACGACTGAGCGACTTTCACTTTCACTGCCAGTGGAGGCAGCGCAGGCTCCATCCCTTCTCTGGGAAGAGCACAGGTAACTCAGAGAAACAAAGCCCATGTATGGCAACTCCTGAGCCCAGGTGCTGCAGCTGCTGAAGCCTGAGAAGCCACAGCAGTGAGAATCCTGTGCACGGCAACCCGCTCACCACAACTAGAGAAAGCGTACCAGAAGCAACGAAGGGTCGGCACAGAAAATAAAATAAAATAAATACTTAAAAAAATAAAACAGTAATGATTCACATTTGGCTCTACTCAGCTAATCATTGTACAGATCTTCACTTCACTGGGAAAATTGACTGGGTTCCAAAGTAGATTTCCAAATATGGTTTAGGTACTAATTACGTTATTGGAACAAGCAGAACCTCAGTGAAGTCTTGACATACACACGACACATATCTGGATGTATAGTTTCCATTTTGTTTCTTTATAATCTCATAGGCTGCATGTTACCAGTGGGCAGTAAGGAATTTTAAAAAGAGGTAAAATACATGGTCACTTGCTGTTAAGAATTTATAACAAACAGAAGAAAGAATATGAAAGCATGCATAATTAGCCCCAGGAACATAAAAAAAATAAGAAAAATTAACAACCAATTAAAGGTCTGTATCCATGCTAATTGCTGTCTCTGAGAGGTATCCCATCAAGAATGGCAGCTTGCTTGTCTCAGTGAATGGGGAAAGTGTGAATGAGTGAGAATGTTGGTTCCTCTGTAGAACAAATTCTTATCTCACAGGTTCAAATTTTCCAGGCTCATGAATATGACAGATTAATATTCATTAAGTGGCACACATTATCATTTTAAAAGGAGATTACTGAGGACTCACTATTTTCATTCCATCACATTTTCCAATTAGGAGTCCCCGTTTTGCAAATAATCAGCTTTCTGTTGCCAAGGGCTTTGCAGCCGCCTTCTGGCAAGGGGCTTTGGAGCTCAGGTCGGCATCCATTTAAGAAACAGGAGAACACTGAAGCAGAATTATATCTTTCTAATGACAGGTTAATCTTGCAGTGGTGAACCTGATCAGAGAAGAGCCATCCTCTGAAGGGAGAAGGCAGGAACGCCTTTCAGGAGAGGAAGGTAGACAATAGTTTGAGAAGGAGTTGCCTACAGCTATTGAGAAATAAATACACCCTGGGAAAGGCCTTGGAACTCTCATGAAGCAAGGAGAAACAGTATTGTAAGTGGAGATCCTAGTGGTATCAAAATGAACACAAAGGGCTGTGCTACTAATCATCACTGGAGGCCAATAACCAAGCAGGAAAGAATACAATGAACAAATATGTGCATTTCCTCCAGATAAACACTGCAGTTCTGAAATAATTTTTTTTTGTTGTTGAACTTTCAGATTTTATTAATGATTTTATCAGATTAAACACTAGTCTAAGATTGGCAATACACTCCAGTATTCTTACCTGAAGAAGAGGAGCCTGGTGGGAGACAGTTCATAAGGTTGCAAAGAGTTGGACAAGACTGAAGCCATTTAGCAGGGCATGAAAAGACTGGTTTTTGAAAACTATAAAATAAATTTTTGATAATCCACTTTGATATTTTATATGTATATATACAACTTATATGCAATATTACCTAAGATATAACATGTTACATAATCATGCAACAAGTATTATTATGTAATATTGTGTAATATGCAATATTATGTCATATATACATACATATATATTATGTAATACATAATAAATTACATATACAGGCATTATATAATACATGGATCTCCACTCAAACAGTATTTCTAAATGAAACAATTTCTCATTTAAATTATGTATTCACAAAATTAGTATAAGGAGATAATGAGTCCTTTTTCTAATAAACTCAATGGTTATACCCTTATATATTTATGAAGAATTGCATACAAATGGCAAAACAAAATGTATGCAAAGATAGTAAGTAAGGAAAAGTGAATTAGTCTTCATAATAGCTCATCACTTCTTGGTCCTCCTTCCTAGAAGGAGTTTCTTTACCAGTTACTTAAGTCTCTTTCTAGAAACCAACTAAGCGCACATAAGCAGAGACAGACCACTAGTTTCCCCGACATAATTGGGAGCATGCTCTGCGCACTCCACTTGCACAATTTCACTAAAAATCTATCTAAGATGTAATTAGATATCAACATTTATAATTTAACTCACTGCAGGGGACATAGACTTCAGCAAAATAATCCAATCAGTCACTAAAACGTAAAAAAGTAAATAACAATAACAAATCCCAGTGGGGTTGGGAAGCCGACATCTGGAGTTGCTACAGAACATTATCTAAATATCAAATTTCCAACAAAAAGTTAAGAAACACAAAAGTCTGACCCACACAACAGGAAAAAAAACAACAGATAATAGAACCACAATGAGTAAATACACAATTTAATGGAAAATACTTCAAAATAGTCATTAAAATATGTTCAAAGAACTAACGGAATGGAAACCATGAACAAAAAATTAAATAGAGCTACACTGAAGGATGTGGAAGCCTGGCGTGCTGCAGTCCATGGGGGTCACAGAGTCAGTCACGACTGTGACCGAACTGAACACTGGCAATGTCTTATCAAGTAAAGCACATCAATAAAAAGTATAAATTATTTCTTTTAATTGGAAATTCTAGAGTTCTAAAACACAATAAGGGCTTCACAAGTGGTGCTAGAGGTAAAGAACATGCCTATCAATGCAGGAAACATAAGTGACACAGGTTCGATCCCTGGGCCAGGAGGCTCCCCTGGAGGAGGGCACAGTCCTCTTGCCTGGAGACTCCCATAGACAGAGGAGGGTGGCAAGCTACAGTCCATGGCATCACAAAGAGCTGGACATGACTGAAGCAAATTAGCACGCATGCACGCAAAACACAGTAAATGAGATGAAGAACTCACTAGAGAGGATCGGCAGTATGTTTGACTTGGCAGAAAAAAGAACTAGTTAACTTGAAGACAGATCAATAGAGGTTATGCAACCTGCAGAACAGAGGCAGAAAGGAAGGAAGAAAAGTGAACAAAGTGTCAGAGACACACAGGACACCATTAAGCACAGCAGCACACACTTACTGGCAGCGTATCTTTCATAAACGAAAGCAAAGTAAAGACATTACAAGATAAACAGAAACTAAGAATATTTCTCTCTGGAAAATCAGCCTTACAAGGAATACTATGGGAAGTTCTTCAAGCTGAAATAACATAGGTTTGGGAAGTCACAAACATGTGGAAATTCAGCAGCACGTTACTAAATTTGTCTTTCGGTCTCTAAGTCCTATCCGACTCTTTTGAGACCCTGTGGACTGTGGACCACCAGGATCCTCTGTCCATGGGATTCTCAAGGCAAGAACACTGGAGTTAATTGTCATTCCTTCTCCAGGGAATCTTCCTGGCACAGGGAGGGAACCTGAGTTTCCTGCACGAGTAGCAGATTCTTTACCACTGAGTCACCTGGGAAGCCCACACTACTAAATAACCAATGGAAGAAAATAATAAATCATAATGGAAATTAGGTTATACATTGACATTAAAGAAACAAAAACAACTCTCAAATATCTAGGAGAAATGTGAAGTTATCAATTTCTAAGAAAGGAAGTGCATCACTGTTTTCATCTAGACACAGAAGAATTGTACTCCAGATTAAAAACTTGAAAGACATTTTCCTTTTTGTTTTCAAGTCGAACACTATGAACAAAATTCACATGTGTCAATAAAGCATTCCATGTTATGTGTATCACTCAGTTAAGCCTGCATGTATATGCTAAACAGACTAAGGATGCAATTCTAAATTACGCAGCTAATTATTTATTTAAGGGGGAGCTTAAATGAATATAACACAAAGAAAGAATTACAACTATTTACAGAGAATCCATCAAAGTTTTATTGGATAATTAAGAGTTTGCCTACTCCACTGTGAGGAAAGCTGATTAATGGAATCCTGGAAAATTAGAGCTGGTAAAAACCCTAGCAATCATTCAATTCAAATGATTAATTTTAAAATAAGGTTACTGCAGACCAGTAAGGGTAAATGTTCTGCTCAAGGTCATTTGTGTAAAGCTAGACCAAGTTTTCAGGTTTTTTTTTTTTTTTTGCTTTTTCAATCTGAGTTAGCTACATAACCATAGATAAGAGAAGTTCAAAATTATGTTGATTAAAAAGAAGGCTTTTGAGAAAAGATTGAAAACTATTCTAACACAGGGAAAACCTACTTACAAAAAATAATTCATGCATTTGAAGTCTAGGTCCAGTATTAACAGGAAAACAATAAAATGGGAAAGACTAGAGATCTCTTCAAGAAAATTAGAGATACCAAGGGAACATTTCATGTAAAGATGGGCTCAATAAAGGACAGAAATGGTATGGACCTAACAGAAGCAGAAGATAAGAAGAGGTGGTAAGAATACACAGAAGAACTATGCAAAAAAGACCTTCACAACCCAGATTATCACAATGGTGTGATCACTTACCTAAAGCCAAACATCCTGGAATGTGAAGTCAGGTGGGCCTTAGGAAACATCACTATGAACAACGCTAGTGGAGGTGATGGAATTCTAGTTGAGCTATTTCAAATCCTGAAAGATGATGCTGTGAAAGTGCTGCACTCAATATGCTAGCAAATTTGGAAGACTCAGCAGTGGCCACAGGACTGGAAAAGGTCAGTTTCCATTTCAATCCCAAAGAAAGGCAATGCCAAAGCATGCTCAAACTACTGCACAATTGCACTCATCCCACACACTAGTAAAAAATGCTCAAAATTCTCCAAGCCAGGTTTCAACAGTACATGAACCATGAACTTCCAGATAGTCAAGCTGGATTTAGAAAAGGCAGAGGAACCAGAGATCAAATTGCCAACATCTGTTGGATCACTGAAAAAGCATGAGAGTTCTAGAAAAACATCTATTTCTGCTTTATTGACTATGCCAAAGCTTTGATTGTGTGGACCACAACAAACTCTGGAAAATTCTTAAAGAGATGGGAATACCAGACCACCTGAGAAATCTGTATGCAGGTGAGGAAGCAACAGTTAGAACTGGACATGAAACAACAGACTGGTTCCAAACAGGGAAAGGAGTACATCAAGGCTATATATTGTCACTGTGTTTATTTAACATCTATGCAGAATACATCATGAGAAACGCTGAGCTGGATGAAGCATAAGCTGGGATCAAGATTGCCAGGAGAAATATCAATAACCTCAGATATGCATATGATACCACCCTTATGGCAGAAAGTGAAGAGGAACTAAAGAGCCTCTTGATGAAAGTGAAAGAGGGGAGTGAAAAAGTTGTTTTAATATTCAGCATTCAGAAAACTAAGATCATGGCTGCTGATCCCATCACTTCATGGCAAATAGATGGGAAAACAGTGACAGACTTTATTTTTTAGGGCTCCCAAATCATTGCAGATGGTGACAGCAGCCATGAAATTAAAAGACACTCCTTGGAAAAAAAGTTATGACCAAACTAGACAGCATATTAAAAACCAGAGACATTACTTTGTCAACAAAGGTCCATCTGGTCAAGGCTATGGTTTTTCCAGTAGTCATGTATGGATGTGAGAGTTGAACTATAAAGAAAGCTGAGCACTGAAGAATTGATGCTTTTGAACTGTGGTGTTAGAGAAGAATTTTGAGAGTCCCTTGGACTGCAAAGAGATCTAACCAGTCAATCCTAAAGGAAATCAGTCCTGTATATTCATTGGAAGTATTGATTTTGAAGCTGAACTCCAATACTTTGGCCACCTCATATGAAGAACTGACTCATTTGAAAAGACCCTGATGATGGGAAAGATTGAAGGCAGGAGGACAAGGGGAAGACAGAGGATGAGATGGTTGGATGGCATAACTGACTCAATGGACATGAGTTTCAGTAAACTACAGGAGTTGGCTATGGACAAGGAGGCCTGGCATGCTGCAGTCCATGGAGTCGCAAAGAGTTAGACACGACTGAGACTGACCTGATGTGTTAACAGAGGCCAAATATTTAAATTTGGTTGTGCTCTAAATGCAATGCTTCAGTTAATGTTCATGTGGAGGAAATAGGAAGGAAAAGAAACCTTGTATTAGTGATTTTGGCATGTGAGTTAGTTGAAAAGGAAACTGGAATATTTAGAAAAACTATGAATTCAGCAAGGAGGAGTAGGTGTAGTCTAGGAAAGCTGATCCGAAGTTGATTGTGGAACATTCTAATTATTAGAAAGGTCAGCCTTACATTGATTTAAAAGCTGCTTTCTTGAAACTTTCAGCCATTAATCCTAGTTCTTCTCTCTCGATCAATGCAGAATAAATTTGTTTCCTCTTCCACAAAATAGCCTTTAATATTAAAAAAAAATTCCCACGTTTCCTTTAATTATCTTTTCTCTAAATCAATCATCTCCTGGTAGGTCAATAAATCCACATATAATAAAACTTTCAGAACAGCCACAATTTCCTCCACCTTTCTGTGATATTCTCATTTTATATTGTGATTTGCAGGGGTTTAATTCTTAGCCCAAATATTCTGCCTTCTTGTCCAGTGCTCTCTCTCACTCTGATTCTCTCTCTATTTCTCTCTCTCTCTCTTGCTACTTCACAGCACTATTATAAGATGAATTAAGACCACGTGTAGAAAATGATTTGGAATTGACCAACATATGTACATTTACATTTATATAATAATCTTATCAACCTTCATTTATAGTGAATTGGAAATTCTTGTCTCAAGAACTATTCATTTAGTATATGAGGAAATGACAGAGGGAATCTTTAAAGTGAAATTTTCCAGACCTCAACTAGTTAAACACTCCCTTCACTGTTTTTGACATCTCTGCATAACACCTGTATAATTATTTAATGGTTTTCATTCAATTCACTTTTCTATATGTCATAATAAATATAAGATCAATAATAATTTTTCATGGTTTTCAGTTCAGTTCAGTCACTCAGTCGTGTCCAACTCTTTGCAACCGCATGAATCGCAGCACGACAGGCCTCCCTGTCCATCACCAACCCCCGGAGTTCACTCAAAGTCATGTCCATCAAGTCCGTGATGCCATCCAGCCATCTCATCCTCTGTCGTCTCCTTCTCCTCCTGTCCTCAATCCCTCCCAGCATCAGAGTCTTTTCCAATGAGTCAACTCTTTGCATGAGGTGGCCAAAGTACTGGAGTTTCAGCTTTAGCATCAGTCCTTCCAAAGAACACCCAGGACTGATCTCCTTCAGAATGGACTGGTTGGATTTCCTTGCAGTCCAAGGGACTCTCAAGAGTCTTCTCCAACACCACACTTCAAAAGCATCAATTCTTCGGTGCTCAGCCTTCTTCACAGTCCAACTCTCACATCCATACATGACCACAGGAAAAACCATAGCCGTGACTAGATGGACGTTTGTTGGCAATGTCTCTGTTTTTGAATATGCTATCTAGGTTGGTCATAACTTTCCTTCTAAGGAGTAAGCGTCTTTTAATTTCAGGGCTGCAGTCACCATCTGCAATGATTTTGGAGCCCCAAAAATAAACTGTTTCCACTGTTTCCTCATCTATTTCCCATGACGTGATGGGACCAGATGCCATGATCTTCCTTTTCTGAATGTTGAGCTTTCAGCCAACTTTTTCACTCTCCTCTTTCACTTTCATCAAGAGGCTTTTGAGGTCCTCTTCACTTTCTGCCATAAGGGTAGTGTCATCTGCATATCTGAGGTTACTGATATTTCTCCCTGCAATCTTGATTCCAGCTTGTGTTTCTTCCAGCCCAGCGTTTCTCATGATGTACTCTGCATATAAGTTAAATAAGCAGGGTGACAATATACAGCCTTGACACACTCCTTTTCCTATTTGGAACCAGTCTGTTGTTCCATGTCCAGGTCTAACTGTTGCTTCCTGACCTGCATATAGGTTTCTTAAGGGACTAGATCTGGTAGATAGAGTGCCTGATGAACTACGGACTGAGGTTCGTGAATTGTACAGGAGACAGGGATGAAGACCATCCCCATGGAAAAGAAAGGCAAAAACATAACATGGCTGTCTGGGGAGGCCTTACAAATAGCTGTGAAAAGAAGAGAAGTGTAAAGCAAAGGAGAAAAGGAAAGTTAGAAGCATCTGAATGCAGAGTTCCAAAGAATAGCAAGGAGAAATAAGAAAGCCTTCCTCAGAGATCAATGCAAAGAAATAGAGGAAAACAACAGAATGGGAAAGAATGGGGAGATCTCTTCAAGAAAATTAGAGATAGCAAGGGAACATTTCTTGCAAAGATGGGCTCAATAAAGGACAGAAATGGTATGGACCTAACAGAAGCAGAAGATATTAAGAAGAGTTGGCAAGAATACACAGAAGAAATGTACAAAAAAGAGCTTCACGACCAAGATAATCACGATGGTATGATCACTCACCTAGAGCCAGACATCCTGGAATGTGAAGTCAAGTGGGCCTTAGAAAGCATCACTACGAACAAAGCTAGTGGAGGTGATGGAATTCCAGGTGAGCTATTTCAAATCCTGAAAGATGATGCTGTGAAAGTGCTGCACTCAATATGCCAGCAAATTTCGAAAACTCAGCAGTGGCCACAGGACTGGAAAAGGTCAATTTTCATTCCAATCCCTAAGAAAGGCAATGAAAAAGAATGCTCAAACTACCGCACAATTGCACTCATCTCACATGCTAGTAAAGTAATGCTCAAAATTCTCCAAGCCAGGCTTCAGGAATACGTGAACTGTGAAATTCCAGATGTTCAAGCTGGTTTTAGAAAAGGCAGAGGAACCAGAGATCAAATTGCCAACATCCACTGGATCATGGAAAAAGCAAGAGTTCCAGAAAAACATCTATTTCTGCTTTATTGACTATGCCAAAGCCTTTGACTGTGTGAATCAGAATAAACTGTGGAAAATCCATAGGCTTTAGTTATTTTTTCTGATAAATAGCAAGTATAATAATTAAAACTGAAAGTATTGTTCACCTGTAATCTAAAATCAATTACATACCCCTAGCTAAAGTCATCTGCATTTTAGGAGGTACTGGTCAACTGAACAGTCCTAGAGAGAGAACCCTGGGATTAATTTCCATTCTCCTGTCTTTACATTAGCTTATTAAATCAATTAGAATATATTCTACATCTTTATTAACTGGATTCTTGGAAGTAACAATGACCTGATGTGCAGCTTTGAAATATTTGGTAAATGGCACTGGTTGTGGTCATTTATCTAGAGGCTGAGTTTGGGGCTGCTATGCCAGGAGTGACAGGAGTCAGGAAAAGGGGAAAGCTAGGGCACCACGTGGAGTAAGGTGGTGATCGTATGGAGGCAAGACTTGCTGTTCTCCACAACATCCCAAATCTGGTCATTGCTCTTTGCTTGTAATCCGTGCCCACTATATTACTCATTTGGTGTAGCAAGGAAGTCTCACTGACCTATGGGGTAGACACCATTATTTTCTCAGAGACTTTACTTTCTCAAGAACCAATGACAGATGGGTGTCAGAACTAAGACTCAAATCTAGCTCTGTATGACTCCAAACCTCTTGCTGTTTCCCCAGTTACACAGTGTTCAAGTCCAGTCTTTATCCACATGGCTTAAGAAGAAACTTAATGTGTTATCTTGCTGGCAATGGAGAGACTTGAGTGAAATGGCTTAAATAGACTCTAAGTCCAGCCAGAAATCTGTTCATTCAACCCTTCTTGGGCATAAGACACACTGTGATTCTACTGAAACTTACTTCTTTCCTTGCAGTTGCTTCAAATTCACACTTTGAGTAGAAGAAAACTGATTTGACCAAGGGAAAGAGAAAGCTACATATCCTCAATGAATTGACTTAAAATAACTCCAACTGCCAGCTCATCTTAGCAGTATAAATTTATTACTGGCATATGATAGATAAAATGCTAATTTTATTTAAGAATTTTTTTGCTTGAACAAATGAAGGTATGTAGTAGTGAAAAGGAAAGGAAGGAAGGCAGGAAAGAAGAAGAAAGGGAAAAGGGAGGCTAAGAGCAGGATTCTGGATAAAGAACACTTCTGAAGAGCCCCTCTGCAACCAAAATCTCAAGCCTTCCTCCCCCAAATTCTGCACATTGACAGGACTGCCAAAACACAGCCTGCTCTATATTCCTGAGTTTATGAGCACATTTTAGTGTGATTATAATTTATATTTGCATTATTGAAAACTTTCAAGGTGTTGTCACATCAAATGATCCTCAGAAAAATTCAATGATATAGGTGAAGCAAGGCTTATTCTCTTTGCTTTTAGATATCAGGTCTCAGAGGGAACAAGAACCTCTCTGACTCCAAATTCAGTATTCCCGCTACTGTATCACGCAAATTGTTCTGTTTAACTGTGGTGTTGGAGAAGACTCTTGAGAGTCCCTTGGCCTGCAAGGAGATCCAACCAGTCCATTCTGAAGGAGATCAGTCCTGGGTGTTCTTTGGAAGGACTGATGCTAAAGCTGAAACTCCAGTACTTCGGCCACCTCATGTGAAGAGTTGACTCATTGAAAGAGACTCTGATGCTAGGAGGGATTGGGGGCAGGAGGAGAAGGGGGCGACAGAGGATGAGATGGCTGGATGGCATCACCAACTCGATGGATGTGATTTTGTGTGAACTCTGGGAGTTAGTGATGGACAGGGAGGCCTGTCGTGCTGCGATTCATGGGGTTGCAAAGAGTCGGACACGACTGAGCAACTGAAATGAACTGAACTGAAAGAATTCTTTTTTATATCTGCCATTTAATTAAACTTGAACTAATGTATACCAGGTGGTTGCAGTATTCCAAGGTTAGTGTACCAAAATGGACAAAGTTATCATTCATTACATTCTAGTATAGGAAGTCAGATAATAAACAAAGGACCAAATACATATGGGCTTCCCTGGTGACTCAGATGAATCTGCCAGCAATGCGGGAGATCCTGGTTCGATCCCTGGGTCAGGAAGATCTCCTGGAGAAAGGAATGGCTACCCACTCCAGTATTATTGCCTGGAGAATCTCATGGACAGAGAAACCTGGTGGGCTACAGTCCATGCGGTTGCAAAGAGTCGAACACAACTGAGTGACAAATACTTTCACAAGTCAGAAAGTCATGCTAAGCAGAGAAAGAAAGGAAAAGAAAAAGCCAGGTAAAGGGGATAACAAAAGTACAGAGATGGGAGAAAGTGATATTTTATTATCTGGAAATAGAATATATTTCATATATTGATGGAATATAAACCACTTAAGGTAACTTTGGGAAAATATATAGAAATATTACAGGGCTTCCCTTGTGGCTCAGACGGTAAAGCGTCTGCCTACAATGCGGGAGATCCGGGCTCAATCCCCGGGTCGGGAAGATCCTCTGGAGAAGGAAATGGCAACCCACTCCAGTGTTCTTGCCTGGAAAATCTCATGGACAGAGGAACCCAGTAGGCTACAGTCCATGGGGTCGCAAAGAGTCCGACAGGACTGAGCGACTTCACGTCACATAGAAATATTATTTTTCAATTTGACTAGTATAGTAAAAAAATTTCACATAGTAGGAGTATAGGGTTTGTTGTGATCCATGAACCCTAGTATGATGCATAAAAGACATATTCACAGTGGACCACAGTTCCAATCCTAAATGGATCCTAACTCAGACCTCCAGAAAGATTCATTGCCTATCCTGCATTTCACTTCTCAAATTTGGGAAGAATGCATTCATGATAAGTAATATCCTAGAAACTAAGGCTGTGTCTAGGCAGAGCTTTCCAGAGAGAAATAAATTGTCCATAAAAGAAGTGCTTGTCATAAGACGAGCAGACATGGGATTCTGGGACACACCAAGGTTTACATTACCACCGTGGCTCAATGCATCATCTGTCACCTCCAGGGGAAGGCAGGCGTCAAGGGGTGACAGATTACAGGACTTGAGAAAGCCCTCCAGCTGACCAACCTAATTACCCTCAGCCCTCATTCAGCCATTCGTCAGTGTTCTGAACAGGCATCTTGGAGACTGGGAGACAGCACTTCCCATTCTCTTTTCTTGCTCATCTTAGAGCAAGTCATGCTGAAGTCTATACTCGCAACAGAAAAGTAGAATGTGCACTTACAAGCCCTCCTGATATATCACAAAAATTTCAGAGATTAAGTAATACGGAGAAAAGGAAGGAAAGGAAGTCATCTTCTCTCTTTGAAATGTACTCAATCTGTAATTTATCAAGAGTCTACTAAATTCAAAAGCACCTACTACGTACTAAATCTTCATCTAGATATCTTCCACACGATTCCTCTACCTTATCTTCCTTTAAAAGTCTATTTCCCTCTTAAAGTTGTATTCAGCAGGGTTGTTTACTTTTCAGAACAGAGAAGCAAATACTATGTTTAATTTTCCTGTTGACTTTGATCAATTAATCATGCCTACCATGAGTACTGGATAGAACAGAAGGGAGATCATTCAGCTTACTGGAAACTAGTGTCATGATTGATTAGCAATGTCTACCATGGCCTCAGAAGATAAAAGCTTCAGAACTAGCACTGTGATTTAGAACAGTATTTGAGGAACAATAAAAAAAAAAAAATTGCAAGTGTGCTCAGTTGTGTCCAACTCTTTGTGATCCTATGAACTGTGGCCCTCCAGGCTCCTCTGTCCATGGAGTTTCTCAGGCAAGAAGACTGGAGTGGGTTGCCATTTCCTACCTAGGGGATCTTCCCAACTCAAGAATCAAATCTCTTTGCATCAAATCAAATCAAGATGCATCTCTTGCATCTCCTGCAGTGGCAGACTGACTCTCTACCACTGTGGCACCTTGGAAGTCTCATTGTTAAAGTGCTTAGAAACATTTCAGTGATCATGGTCATTTTGGATCTCAAATCTGGTTAGGATTTCAAATTAAGGCCAAGGTTTAACATGTTTGAGGCATGAAAATAACTCAGGTGGGATATTTTTGTTTGTTTGTTTGTTTTCTTGTCAGTCAGCCTTGAGTTTACATCCTATTTCTGACTTATCAGCTGTAAGATTTTAGTAACTTACTCATTGTCCATGCCACTCAGTCTACTCATATGCTAACTAATAATTCAGAAAATACCAGCCTTTCACTGATGTTCAGATTAATTGAGGTCATGGATATAAGTATTCTGCACAGAGCCTGGCAGAGGTTAGGAGGCTCAATAAATGGTAGCTATTATTATACTTAAATATAATTTAAGGTACAATAAATCATTCTCTTTTCTGTACTTTTAAATCACTGTTTATAACTCTACTCTAGAATGAGTGCACTGTATTATAGTTTTAGTTTTGAACATTTATAAATATATAGGCATTTATAAATGTACAGTCATCAATTACAGCCAGCATAGGTCAACTTGCTTTCCCATTCCTAATAAAATTATTTAAAAGCTCTCTACTTTCCTGAAGACTCCCATTTTCTCCTCCTTTTCATTCAAAACATAGCTCTGCCGTTTGTTTCAGAGGGATAAAGAGAGAGAGAGCAAGAGAGCATGAGAGAGAGAAAAGAATCCACTGGATAAGTCATCGAACTTCTGAACTCAGCAGAAGTTATACCAACATCTGTACTCCCTCCTTTATTTTTCTGATGGAGAATATCTAAAGTCAAAACTCCAGCTGTACTCTGGCTCCTGTCCACTCGATGAACCTGGAGGATTTGACTCCTGTAGTTATCGTTTCTCCTATGTTTTCAGTTTCTCAACCATTTCTGAATTCTTTCCATACACCATTAAATGTGCTCTAATCTCTCCCTTGCTATAAGCAAATGAAAAAAGAACAATAACAACAATATTGCCTACATTTTTCACCTCTAGGAAAAGTATGTTTCAAGCCAAAACCCTCATCAGAGGAGTCCCAGACATCTCAGGAATGCATCTTCCTTGTCATCCTTGCCACCAATCCGTCATTAGCTGAGAACAGCCCTGGGGAAGTGTGCCCTTGATGAAAACGAAGCCATAGGTTTCAGAGAACACCAGCTGGAGCCCTTGGTCACTGCAGTCAGAGTTCATGTGTGCATTCCTATAGCCGCCACACTCAGAGATCACACTAAGTCTTCATTAATGTTTGACTTTAAATAGATGTACAGACAATTAACAGCATGGCATTATATAGGCGCTTCCCTGACAGCTCGGCGGGTAAAGAATCCAGCTACAACGCAGGAGACACAGGAGACATGCTTTGATCCCTGGGTAGGGAAGACCCCCTGGAGAAGGAAATGGTGACCCACTCCAGCATTACACTACATAGAATATAACCTGGTGACTACTTTAAACTAAATAGCCATATAAATTAAAATCTGAAGACGCCGATCACATAAAACTTGGAGAGAATAGCATGCCAAGAAGGACATATCAGTTCAAACACCTATAAAGCAAGAGGAGCTTGCTATAGTGGGAAACAGGAAAAAAGGTTAATTTGGCTAGAACACAGTAAGCAAACAAAAGAGGAGTGCAGGATACAATCAGGATGGAAAGAGGCAGGAGATACTAATGGCTTTATAAGCTAGGATAAAAAGCTAGTGTGACATCTTTGGATTTTTTTTCTAAGTATTATATAAGTCACTTAAGACTTAGAAAAAATGTATTTAGGATTTACATTTTTAAAATATCACTTAATATTAGAAACCATGTAAATCCCCATGACTATCCAGCTAGTTTATCCATACAATAGACTTGTTGCTTAGTCGCTAAGTCGTATCCAACTCTGTGACCCCATGGACTGTAGCCCACCAGGTTCCTCTATACATGGGATTTCCCAGGCAAGAATACTGGAGTGGGTTGCCATTTCTTCCTCCAGGGAAGTTTGCAAACCCAGGGATCTGAAGCCACATCTCCTGCATTGGAAGGCAGATTTTTTTTTTACCACTGAGCCAACTAGAAACAATAGACTGCTACGTAAGTGTTAAAAAGGATAAAGAGTCCCTGTAGGCATTGGTGTAAAATTATGATTGAAATATAATGCTTACTTAAAATTCAAGATACAGAAAGTCTGACTAATATGATATCATTTGTGTAAAATATGAATATGCATATGCTAATTTGTGCTTCCCTGATGGCTCAATAGTAAAGTGATTTTACTTGTTTCCTGAGGTGGGTTTGTAGCACTTATAAACTTCCCTCTTAAAACTGCTTTCCTGTGTCCATCATCTAATCTACTGTTGATTCTTTGTACTGTATGCTTATGTTTTATCTTAGTTATTATATACATCAGTTCCATTTGTTTCTTTATATTTTCCAACTCTTTTTTAATAACTCCCTATCATTTTTCTCTCAAGTTGGCTGAGCATCTTTATGTCTATTACCTTGAAATCTTTCTTGAGTAAATTTATTATTTCCACTTCTCTTAGTTTTTCTTCTGGGGTTTTGTCTTGTTCTTTCATTAGGAATATACTATTTTGTTCCCTCATTTTGCCTAATTCTCCATGTTTGTTTCTGTGTATAAAGAAGGTCAGTTATTTCTCCTGATCTCCTGATATAGATATATATCTATATATAGATACATCAGTTCAGTTCAGTTCAGTTCAGTCGCTCAGTCGTGTCCGACTCTTTGCGACCCCATGAATCGCAGCACGCCAGGCCTCCCTGTCTAGCACCATTTCCCGGAGTTCACTCAGACTCGCGTCCATCGAGTCAGTGATGCCATCCAGCCATCTCATCCTTGGTCGTCCCCTTCTCTTCCTGCCCCCAATCCCTCCCAGCATCAGAGTCTTTTCCAATGAGTCAACTCTTCTCATGAGGTGGCCAAAGTACTGGAGCTTAAGAACCAGCAGCAACTCAACCCTGGTGACCACCACTATATGCTATATCAGTACTCCTAACATGGGCTGTGTGAGTCCTTCTGTTGGGCTGGGCTAACTACTGTGAGCTTGCTGATAGGTGGGGCTGGCATTGAACTTGGCTGGCTGCCAGACCCTGCCTTGTGCAGTGGCTGCTGAACCCCTGATGGCAGGGCTGGGCTCCAGAGCTACTAGCTAAGGGTCCTAGGGCTGGTTCTGGCTCATTATCAGGTGGGACTGATCTTCAGTGTTTCTCAAGATTGGGTTCCACAGGCCCGGAGCTGGGGCTGGCCCATTGACAGATGGGTAAGCCCCGGAAGCTAGAGCACTAAGTTGCTTTCGTCATGTCTGACTGTTTGTGACCCCATGGACTGTAGCCCTCCAGGCTCCTCTGTCCATGGAATTCTTCAGGCAAGAATACTGGAGTGGGTTGTCATGCCCTCCTCCAAGGGATCTTCTCAACCCAGGGCCAGAACCTGCAGCTCCTGTGTCTCCTGCGCTGCAAACCTCCGGGCCACCATGGAAGCCCTGCACTGGTCTTCAGATCCAGACGTTCTAAGGGCCCGTCTTCTCAGTGCGTGACCCCCTGGCTGCGAGGTCCAGTGTGGGGTTTGACCCCCTCACTCTAGGGGAGAACCTCTGAAATTGTTATTATCTTCCTGTTTGTGTGTTGCCTACCCAAGGTGGGAGTCTTGACTATATTGTATCTCCATCTCTCCCATTCATTGCATGCTCTTCATTCTTTATATATTTAGTTGTGGAAAATCACTTGTACTTATCTTCAGGTCATTCTCATAGGTAGATGCTCTGTGACTAGTCGCAATTTCAGTGTGTCATGGGAGGAGGTGAGCTAGGGTCTTCCTTCTTGGCCATCTTGACCCTATCTCCTCCCTTTTACTCATTATCAAATTGCTCTTTTGATTTTTATCATCTGCTTCTTAATTCTAGTCTTCTGAGATTTTCTGAGCAAGCCATAATTACTGTTTCCACAATGTCAATTATTTTACAGATTTCAAAGTGGAAGATTAATATTGAGAAGTGATACAATTTAGGACCCAAGAGATAGATAACAGTTTAATATGGTTGACTAAGAAGGAATTTTCCTTCCTACTTTAAACCATAAACAGCTGGGAAATGGACTTATTAAATGAAGGAATGAATGAATGAATACATATATAAATACAGTATGCCCCATACATACAAACCTTCAACTTGCAAACTTTCAAAACTGCAAATATTGATTCTCTGTCCAATCACATAGGTTAGTTCACACATCCAGTGTACATTGTCACACGTGTTCATCCTCTACAAGTAGTTGTGCCTTTGTGCACTTTACAGTTCTGTATATAGTACAATAGTTGTTGTTGCCATTTAGTTATTCTCTCAAATCCAGCTCTTTTGTGACCCCAGGAATTGTAGCTCACCAGGGTTCTCTTTCCATGGAATTTTCCTGGCAAGAATACTGGAATGGGTTGTCATTTCCTTCTCCAGGGGATCTACTCAACCCAGGGTTCTAACCCACATCTCTGGTATTGGCAGGAGAGTACAGTGTTTTATTTCAAGCTGAGGATGTCTAGAAGCAAGAGTGAAATCAACCGTGATATAGCTGGTACTATCGTACTTCTCAAGGTACCAAATTATAAAATTAAAAATGCTTTCATTGTTTTTTGTTTTGCCTGCTTTTTATGTATTATTTGTGTGAAAAGTACTATAAACCTATTACAGAATGGTACTATATGGCCAATTGTGTTAGTTAGGTATCTAGGCTAACTTTGTTGGACTTAGAAACAGATTGGACTGACAAACATGCTTTTGGAATGAAACACATTCATATGTAAGGAACTTATTATAAATAAAAGTTAAAAACACATACAACTGAGCCAGAAACCAAGAAATGGAAATTCTCGAGTGCCTAGTGAAAGAAACCTAGAAAAAATTAGAGTTTGGACTGTAAGTAAAAGTTAAAACTTAGCTCTTTATTAGAAATGATTCTCCTGCTGGGTTTGGGAGCTAAAACCGTAGAATAGAACCTACGCTTACAGGGAACTGAAAGTCCTGAATAATATGAAATTGATCTTTACAAAGAATGATCCCATACTTGAAACGGATTAAGAAAAAACCACTCAGTCACTAAGGAAGATAATATCTTGTGGGAATATCTTGTGGGTATAAAAATGATTAGCTGCAAGAAATAGGGAGCAGAGGACTCCATCACGCATAGCTTTTATGTTTTTATTTATGCTATGCATAATAAATCATAGGCAGATCAATTAACATAAAAATTACCCTATGGACTTTGAAATCCATAAACATCTTTCCATCACCCTCTACTCCCCACCTCAAGAACATAGGACATTGCCATAGAAAACTGCTAAAGCTACAGCTTAGTTTACATTAAAAAGTTTCACAGCCCTAAGTAAAGCTACTACCATGAGGAAGAGTCAGCAGAAGGAAAAGAAGAAAACAAGAAAACATACACTCCAAAACTGAGATAGAGGACCAGTATGAAAGGGTTTTTCATAAGCATAATCAAAACATTCAAATTAAAATTATAATGAAGGACAAGGGAAACAAAACCAGGAAGAAAATATAAGCAGATTATGGTAAGAACCAAATGTAATTTTTATAAGAAAAATACAGATATGAAAAACAAAATAAATTTTCTGTTGTCAGTTTGAATGGAAGATTATATATAGCTGAAGAGATAATTAATGAATTGCATCTGAGATAATCACCTAGAATGTAGAACATTATCCTCAAAAATTTTACCAAACGGCAAATCTGTTTCCAATCTTAATTCTCTTACTCAATAGCATTGTGATCTTGGGCATATAACCTCTGGTAGACTCTTCTTATCTCTAAAATCAGGGCTAATAATAGATAACAAGTCTCATTCAGTTCAGCTCAATTCAGTCACTCAGTCGTGTCCGACTCTTTCTGACCCCATGAATTGCAGCACGACAGGCCTCCCTGTCCATCACTATCTCCCGGAGTTCACTCAAACTCATGTCCATCGAGTCCGTGATGCCATCCAGCCATCTCATTCTCTGTCGTCCCCTTTTCCTCCTGCCCCCAATCCCTCCCAGCATTAGAGTCTTCCAATGAGTCAACTCTTCGCATCAGGTGGCCAAAGTACTGGAGTTTCAGCTTTAGCATCATTCCTTCCAAAGAAATCCCAGGGCTCATCTCCTTTAGAATGGACTGGTTGGATCTCCTTGCAGTCCAAGGGACTCACAAGAGTCTTCTCCAACACTATAGTTCAAAAGCATCAATTCTTCGGCACTCAGCTTTCTTCATAGTCCAACTCTCGCATCCATACATGACCAGTGGAAAAACCATAACCTTGACTAGACAGAACTTTGTTGGGAAAGTAATGTCTCTGTTTTTGAATATGCTGTCTAGGTTGGTCATAACTTTCCTTCCAAGGAGTAAGCGTCTTTTAATTACAGGGCTTCAGTCACCATCTGCAGTGATTTTGGAGCCCCCCAAAATAAAGTCTGACACTGTTTCCAGTGTTTCCCCATCTATTTCCCATGAAGTGATGGGACCAGATGTCATAAGTCTCATTAAGTCATTAGAAATATTAAATGAGATAATAGTTGTACCCATTCTATTCAAAAGACACATACAGAAATATAATCGTCGTTATAATTACCTGAGCTTCCCAGGTGCACTGGTGGTAAAGAACCTGCCTAAAGATGCAGGATACTCAAAAGACACAAGTTCAATCCCTGGTCCTAAAGATCCCTTGGAGCAGGAAATGGCAACCTATTCCAGTATTCTTGCCTTAAAAATGCCATGGACAGAGGAGCCTGGAGAACTACAGTCCATGGGGAAGCAAAAAGTCAGACATGACTGAGCGACTGAGTGCTGAACTGTATCAACTGTCATTAAAAAGTAGTTTGGGGGGGATTCTCAGGTGGTTCTAGTGGTGAGGAACCTGCCTGCCAATGCAGGAAGCATAAGAGACAAAGGTCTGATCCCTGGATTGGGAAGATCCCCTGAAGAAGGAAATGACAACCCACTCCAGAATTCTTGCCTGGAGAATCCCATGGACAGAGGAGCCTGGCAGGCTACAGTCCACAGGGTTGCGAAGAGCTGGACACAACTGAAGCAACTTAGCACACATGAATAAAAAGTAGTTTTAATATACTCAATTCATGTACTTACTTGTCTCTTAATTCCCCACAGCACTATTTTTTAACTTATTGTTTTGTTTTACTGAAGTATAGAGGCTGGATGAAGTTCAAGCTGGAATCAAGATTGCAAAGAGAAATATTAAAAACTTCAGATATGTAGATGACACCACATTAACAGCAGAAAGTGAAGAGGAACTAAAGAGACTCTTGATGAAGGTGAAAGAGAAGAGTGAAAAAGTTGGCTTAAAACTCAACATTCAAAAGACTAAGATTACGACATCTGATCCCATTCAGTTCAGTTCAGTTCAGTCGTTCAGTTGTGTCCGACTCTTTGTGACCCCATGAATCACAGCACGCCAGGCCTGCAGTCCCATTACTTCATAGCAAATAGATGGGGAAAAAGGGAAACAGTGACAGACTTTATTTTCTTGGGTTCAAAAACCATTGTGGAGAGTTACTGCAGCCATTAAATTAATAAATGCTTTTTCCTTGGAAGAAAAGCTATGGCAAACCTAGACAGCATATTGAAAAGCAGAGATATCACGTTGCCAACAAAGGTCCATATAGTCAAAGCTATGGTTTTTGCAGTAGTCATGTATGGATGTGACAGCTGGACCATAAAGAAGGCTGAGGGCCAAAGAACTGATGCTTTTGAACTACAGTGGTGGAGAACACTCTTCAGAGTCCCTTGGACTGCAAGGAGATCAAACCAGTCAGTCCTAACGGAAATCAGCCCTGAATATTCACTGAAAGGACTGAAGCTGAAGCTCCAGTACTTTGGTCACCTGATGCAAAGAGCTGACTCATTAGAAAAGACTCTGATGCTGGGAAAGATTGAAGGCAGGAGGAGAAGTGGGTGACAGAGGATGCAATGGGCATCACTGACTCAATAAATATGATTTTGAGCAAAGTCTGGGAGATAGTGAAGGACAGGGAAGCCTGGTGTGCTTCAGTCTATGGAGTGGGAAAAAGTTGAACATGACTGAGTTACTGAACAACAACAAATAGCTAATTTGCAATATGGTGTTAGTTTCTGGTGTACAGAAAACAAATTCAGTGATTATACATATATATACATATATATATATATATATGTTTACACACTACACATATATATTCTTTTTCATTTTCCTTTCTATTATGGTTTACTATAGGATATTGAATATAGTTTCCTGTGCTATACAATAGGATCTTGTTTCTTCATCCTATATATAACAGTTTGCATCTGCTAGTACCAAACTCCCAGTCCTTCCCTTCCCATTCTTAGCAATGACAAGTCTGGACCTAATGTCTTTTTAACAGTTTTTGAAGAATACCAATTCACTAGATTTTGCATCTAGAAAGATTACATGTTTGCCTAATTTCAGTGTAAGTTTTGACCTATTTTGTGAATATTTAGAGCATATTATAAAATAATCACCAGTATGTATATTCCCAGAGTAATTCATTCCATTTGAGTAACACTCACAAGTTTATTTGAGAGGGTGGGGGTGTAAGGTCAAGTCAGTTTTATAGAGACAGAGGAACATGGAGAAGAAGATAGAAAGAGTAAAGGAGAATTTTCCACTTTGTACTTTTTGAAAATTAACAGTAGTGTATGAAAATCACAACCAAGTCAATTTTCTGAATTGGAACACATTTAAGTTAATGTGAATGTTCATTGTACATTAGCTTATTAAAGTCTCTGAAAAGCCTTGCAGTACATTTAATTCCAACTCAGCATTATAAAAATGAGTTGACAGTTGATCCTATGGTTTTGTCTTATTTTTCTGCAAAATTTTCCTTTCACATCTTCACAGGCCCATTTTAGAGACTCTAAAATTTCCTTCTACAAGTACTGACACTGTCTCCCCATGCCTTCCTTGGGGAGAAACCTCAGAGGCAAGACTCAATTTTCTCAACTCTAAAATGGGAACATTAATAAGTTCATGACAAGTCAATGAGAACTGTAAGTCAAATGAGCTCACAAAACACTGTGAGCTCAACAGTGAAAGTTGCTCACTCCTGTCCAGCTCTTTGCGATCCCATGGACTATACAGTCCATGGAATTCTCCAGGCAAGAATACTAGAGTGGGTTACCATTTCCTGCCTCAGAGGATCTTCACAATCCAGGGATCAAACCCAGGTCTCCCGCATTGCAGGCAATTTCTTCACTCTGTGAGCTACCAGGGAAGCTGTGGGCCTCTCCCCAGAGCAGTTTCTGTCATTCAGGCCAGCAAAGGAGAATCAATAGGAGAGTCTTCAAGGCAGACAGTAGGGTTCCCTGGTGGCTCAGATGGTAAAGCGTCTGCCTGCAATGAGGGAGACCCGGGTTCAATCCCTGTGTCGGGAAGATCTTCTGGAGAAGGAAATGGCAACCCAGTCTAGTACTCATGCCTGGAAAATTCCATGGATGGAGAAGCCTGGTGGGCTACAGTCCATGGGGTCGCAAAGAGTCAAACACGACTGAGCGACTTCACTTTCACTTTCAAGGCAGACAGTAGTGACAGGTAGAAGTAACATAATCATGAAGGTGACAGCCCATCACATTTGCCATATTCTCTTGGTTAGGAGCAAGTCGCAGCTTCCATCCCAATGAAGGGAAGAGACTATATGAGTATGAATGGCGGAAGAAGGGAATGATCAGGGGCTATCTCAGTGTTTTCTGGGACATGGTAAGTTAGTCACTCAGTCATGTCCAACTCTGGGACTCCATGGACTCTAGCCCACCAGGCTCCTGTGTCCATGAAATTCTCCAGGCAAGAATACTGGAGTGGGTAGCCATTCCCTTCTCCAGGGCATTTTCCTGACCCAGGGACTGAACCCAGGTCGTGCAGTGCCAGCAGATTCTTCACCGTCTGAGCCACCAGGGATGCTCCAAGAATACCGGAGTGGGTAGCCACTCCCTTCTCCAGGGGATTTTCCTGACTCAGGGATCAAACCCAGGTCTCTTGCATTTTAGGCAATTTCAGAGAAAGTTGATGATTGGAGGCCATCTCAGTGTTGTCTGACACAAATGCAGTCAAACCACATGGGCTGGGTTTTAATTGTATTTCTCCCTTTTTTTGACTGCACTTTCCACCTGAGCCCTTGATCTTTTCAAGCTCCTCTACCTACACCATCACTCCATCTCTACTCTCACAGAATCCATTTTAACAGTCAGGTTTGTATAATCTCCTTTTTCTCCAGTCCACAGATGTGAATAGATAGACAAAACGACAGACAGAGAGACAGATAGTTAGATAGACAGACAGATAGACAGATAAATAGACAGATAGATATAGATTCACATATGGGCTTCCCTGGTGACTCAGGTGGTAAAGAAACTGCCTGCAATGCGTGAGACCTGGGTTCCATCTCCGGGTCAGGAAGATCTCTTGGAGAAGGGAATGGCAACCCACTCCAGTATTCTTGCTTGCAGAATTCCATGGACAGAGGAGCCTGGTGGGCTACAGTCCATGGAGTCACAAAGAGACTGACACGACTGAGCAAGTAACACAACAAATATAGAGACACATACATATATATGTATATACATATGTATATGTGTTTGTTTTTATTTAAAAACGTGATCATATTACACCCACATTTTATAATGTGTGAATATCGAATACTCACTCTACTCAATCATTTCACTACTAATAGGAATTCACTAACTTCCCACATTTTTTGCACAACCAACAATGATGCAATAAAAATCCTTGTGCCTGTATTCTTATCTACTGATGCATTTGTTTTTCTGGGATACTTTCCCACAGCAGGATGTCTGGGTCAAAGGATATTTTTAATTTAATAGATATTGCCAGATTGCTTTCCAAAAAAGCTATAATAAAGCACATTTCCACCAGCAATATATTAAAGTGCCCCGTTCTCTGTATCACTGCCAGCAATAGGTGTTACTGCTCTGTTTAGTGCTTGCCAGGCTGATGGGCGTAAAGGGACATCTCATCACTTTCACTTGCATTCACTGACGACTGTAGAGGTTGAGCATCATAATGTTTGTTGGCCATTTGGAATTGCCTTTTTGTGCATTGCTTCATCCTAGTCTTTGCTAATCTTTCTATCGGGATGCTTGAAAGAGCTATTTATGTAAAGTGGATGTTAACTCATATTCTTTGAATTAACATTTTTGCCCCAACCCATTACTGTTTTCTATGCACTTTTTAAATGAAATCTTCGTCCGTACAAAAGTTTTAAAATCTTATATGGTCTATATACATCTAATTTTGTTTCATTCTATCTCTATTTAATAGAGGAAGTGGACTAAATATTCATGTTCTAACATTTGATTATTTTCTCATTTAATCTTTAACTCACCTAGAATTACTTTGTGTTTGGGGCAAAACGGGGATTAATTTTAGTTCCTTCTGTAAAGATAGCAGTTATGCCAGTACCATCTATCATTACCCCAGTTTTCTTACACAATTATTACTGTCATTGTGTATTCTATTCTCACTTAGCCTCAGATATAGTTCTGGATTCCCCAAATTGCATTACTAATCTTTTTCTATTTATATACCGATACTAATGATAAATTGACTTGAGTGGCTATTTCAAATGATAGTTTACATAAGCCAACTTCTCCCTTTCTGTTTTTGTTTTGAATGCTTTTCTTGACAATTCTGTGGCATTTGCGTGTTCATATAAACTCAGAATAATTCTATTCAATTTCAAAAGAAAGACATATTAGGATTATACTTAGAATTTTACAAAACTATACACTGATTTTAGAAGAATTAGGATTTTATTTATCAACCATTGATGTCTTACTATTTATTCAGATCTTGGTCTATATCCTTTAACACAATTTTGTAGAAATTTTATTTATGGAAGTGTTTGTTATTTCCTTGTTATCTTCTATTTTATTTTTTAATATAAATTTATTTATTTTAATTGGAGGCTAATTACTTTACAATATTGTATTGGTTTTGCCATACATCAACATGAACCCGCCACAGGTGTACACGTGTTCCCCATCCAAAACCTGGTTCCCACCTCCCTCCCTGTACCATCCCTCTGGGTCATCCCAGTGCATCAGCCCCAAGCGTCCTGTATCCTGCAAAGAACCTGGACTGGTGATTTGTTTCTTATATGATACTATACATGTTTCAATGCCATTCTCCTAAATCATCCCACCCTCTCCCTCTCCCACAGAGTCCAGAAGACTGTTCTATACATCTGTGTCTCTTTTGCTGTCTCGCATACAGGGTTTTCATTACCATCTTTCTAAATTCCATATATAGGTGTTAGTATACTGTATTGGTGTTTTTCTTTTTGGCTTACCATTAGCCAGACTCATCAAGAAAAAAGGGAGAAAAATCAAATCAATAAAATTAGAAATGAAAATGGAGAGATAACAACAGACAACATAGAAATACAAAGGATCATAAGAGACGACTTTGGAAAGTACGACTTTCCAAAACTGAACCAGGAAGAAATAGAAAATCTTAACAGACCCATCACAAGCACAGAAATTGAAACTGTAATCAGAAATCTTCCAGCAAACAAAAGCCCAGGTCCAGATGGCTTCACAGCTGATTTCTACCAAAAATTTAGAGAAGAGCTAACACCTAGCCTACTCAAACTCTTCCAGAAAATTGCAGAAGGTAAACTTCCAAACTCATTCTATGAGGCCACCATCACTCTAATTCAAAACCTGACAAAGATGCTACACAAAAAAGAAAACTACAGGCCAATATCACTGATGAACATAGATGCAAAAATCCTTAACAAAATTCTAGCAATCAGAATCCAGCAACACATTAAAAAGATCATACACCATAACCAAGTGGGCTTTATCCCAGGGATGCAAGGATTCTTCAGTATCCACAAATCAATCAATGTAATACACCACATTAACAAATTGAAAAATAAAAGCCATATGATTATCTCAATAGATGCAGAGAAAGCCTTTGACAAAATTCAACATCCATTTATGATAAAAGCTCTCCAGAAAGCAGGAATAGAAGGAACATACCTCAACATAATAAAAGCTATATATGACAAACCCTCAGTAAACATTATCCTCAATGGTGAAAAATCGAAAGCATTTCCCCTAAAGTCAGGAACAAGACAAGGGTGCCCACTTTCACCACTACTATTCAACATAGTTTTGGAAGTTTTGGCCATCGGAGCAGAAAAAGAAATAAAAAGAATCCAAATTGGAAAAGAAGAGGTAAAACTCTCACTGTTTGCAGATGACATGATCCTCTACATAGAAAACCCTAAAGACTCCACCAGAAAATTACTAGAGCTAATCAATGAATTTAGTAAAGTTGCAGGATATAAAATCAACACACAGAAATCCCATGCATTCCTATACACTAATAATGAGAAAGTAGAAAGAGAAATTAAGGAAACAGTTCCATTCCCTGTTACATTTTAAAAAGATTTTTACGGAGTATAGTTGCTTTACAGTTTTGTGTTAGTTTCTGCTGCACAGCAAAGTGGATTAGTTATCGCTATACATATATCCTCTCTTTTTCAGATTCCCTTCCCATTCATGTCACCGCAGAGTGCTGAGTAGAGTTCCCTGTGCTATACAGTAGGTTCTCATTAGTTAGCTACTTTGTACATAGTACTGTGTCTATATCAATCCCTATCTTCCAGTTCACTCCACCTCCCTTCTCCCCTTGGTATTCACATCTGTGTCTATTTCTGCTTTGAAAATAAGTTTATCTGTACCATTTTTCAAGATTCTACATATAAGCAATGTATTATGGTATAATATCAGATTATACAAGTGATATAACAGGATATTTGTTTTTCTGACTTATTTCACTCTGTATGATGGTCACTAGGCCTATCCATTCCCTGTTAAATTTATTACTAACATTCTACTGTTCATTTTTATACCCTTGTGAATATGTTTGGTTCCACTTCAGTTTCTAAGTGCTTATTGCTATTTCAGGGAATAATTTTTCTCTTTGTAGTTTTACTGTACATCAAATCTCCTTCCCAAATTCTCTTATCAATTGAAGGAGAACTTTGTTTTCACTTTTAACTACAGGATTTTTGTGTTATTTTGGCATAAAATATTTTTATTATCTAGAAGAGATAGATTTATGAGTTTTCTTTTTAAAATTTATATCCTTGAATAAATTGATTTTCTTATTGTATTTCTGGAAATTTCAGGAAAATATTGACTAGTGATATACATCCTCATCTAGTTCTTGATTTAAACTGAGGCGGTTTTAGTGATCTCTGTTCTTCCCTGATGGCTCAGATGGTAAAGAATCCATCTGCGATGCAGGAGACTGAGGTTCAATCCCTGGGTTGGAAAGATCTCCTGGAGAAGGGAACAGCTACCCACTCCGATATTCTTGCCTGAAGAAATCCATGGACAGAGGAGTCTGGCAGGCTACAGTCCATGGGGTTGCAAAGAGTCAGACACAACTGAGTGACTTTCATTTTAGTGATCTGTGACTAAAAATAATACTTACTGCTGACTGTTGGTAAATTCACATAACATGTTTTTATGCCTACTTTTGCTGTTTTAATAATGACTAAACCACCACCACCACCAATGACTTTGACTATATGTCATTTCATTATCTGTTAATATGCCCTAATGTGTCTTCCTCTTTAATTTCTCAAAGCAATGGATTATATCCATTGAGTATCTGATATGCAGCCACTCTTGCTTTACTGGAAGAAATGTTATTTAGTCATGGCATACGTATAATAGTTTATGGAATCTCTTTCTAATATTTTATTTTGACTTCTACATCTATATTCATAAATGACAGTCTTGATTTTCCTTATCTTCTATTTACTTTTTTAAAAGATCTTTACTGAGATATAATTATAAGCTATTAACATAAAATTCACTGATTCTAAGCATTCATTCAATGACTTTCACTCAATTTACAGTTGTGCAGTCATCACTATAGTTTATATATTTACATCACCTCAAGATCTTAATATTTTGACCACGTGGAATCTTAGTTAGCTGACCAAGGATCAAACCAAGTGCTCCCTGCCCCTTGCACTGAAAGCTTGGAGTCTTAATCACTGGACCACAAAGGAAGTTTTTTTGTGTTTTGTTTTTTTTTAAATTAAGAAGATCCTTTATGCTCATGTGTAGTCAATTCCTGTCCCCAACCCCTATCCCAGACAATGACTAATCTGCTTTTCTGTGTCTATTGTGATCGGGCTCAGTCACTCAGGCATGTCCGACTCTTTGTGACCCCATGGACTATAGCCCACCAGGCTCCTCTGCCCGTGGGATTTTCCAGGCAAGAATACTGGAGTGGGTTACCACTTCCTCCTTCAGGGGATCTTCCAGACCCAGGGACCGAATCCAAGTCTCCTGTGCCTCCCACACTGGCAGGCAGATTCCTTACCACTGAGTCACGTGGGAAGAACTTCTGTGTCTATAGACTACTTTAAATAAATATTCTATAAATGTGAATCATACAATATGTGTCTCTGTGTCTAACATCTTTCATCTGACAATTTTTTTTTAAGATCCATACATTTTGTAGCATGTATCACTACTTCCTTTATTCTTACTGCTGTATTTGTCTTGTTTTTAAAATCTATCTATTTGATTTTGGAATTAAGAAAACTTCTTAAAATCTTCTTAAATTGGTATGTAACAATTTTGTATAGCAAAATGATCTTTTTCTTAAGGAGTAGATAGAATTAACTGTGAGCCTACTGGTGTCATTTTTCAATGACATGTATAATTGCTTTTACATTCTTTTTATATTAATCAATTTAAGTTTCTACTTCTTTTTAGATTAATTTTAGTAATTTAATATTTTGCTAGGAAATCTACTTTTTCTAGGATTTCAAACGTTTGCCATGTATTCTCTCATAACTGTCCTTTACCAGTATATTAGTAAAATTACATCTTTCTAATCTTCAGTCTTATACTTAATTCCTTCCTCTTTCTTCTTATTCTCCTCATCCTGTGCCTTCTACTGCTGCTTCTTTTAGGTCTCTCATCAGGCTTATGAGATAGCGTATGGCCTTTTCAATCAATACTGTTCTTAATTCCTGTAATCTTTTAAAAACTATTTTTAGTATTAATTTTCATTGATTTTGGACTTTCATTTTTTTTCCAATTCTTTCTTCCCATTTTCTTTTGTTTTGACTATTGTTTGGATGATATCCTTTTTTTCTAAAACTATGGGCTTACCAGGTGGCACAGTGGTAAAGAATCTGCCTGTCGATGCAAGAAATGCAAGAGACATGGGTTTTGTACCTGGGTTGGGAAGATCCTCTGGAGTAGGAACTGTCAACACACTGCAGTATTCTCGCCTGGAAAATTTCATGGACAGAGAAGCCTGGTGGGCTACAGTCCATGGGGTCACAAAGAGTTGGGCAGTCCTGAACGACTGAACACAACAACAACAAAATTGGCCAATCTGTCTCTCCTCGCTTTTTCCCTTTACCTCCTCCTGAAATTCCTTTATTGCATTGTTGGTCTCTAAGATTTTATTATCCAATTCTCTTATCTGTCCTTTTATATTTTCCCAACTCTGTATCATCTGAGATATTTCTTTCACCTGGTCTTCCAGGTTACATATTTGGAATATCTGCTGTGACTATATATGTATATATGTAACTTCAGAAATCATGACATAGGATATCTAGATATTTTTGGAATATGATTTATCTTGCATTTTATTCAAGAAATTCAAAATTATCCACCAATTTTCTACTTCTATTTAAGGGTGAAACTTGGGCTTCCCTGATGGCTTAGTAATAAAGAATTTTCCTGTCAAAGCAGGAGACATGGGTTCGATCCTAGTCAGAGAAGATCCCACATGCATGGAGCAAATAAGCCTGTGCTCTAGAGCCCAGGAGCCACAACGACCCAGCCCACGTGTTGCCTACTGAAGCCCATGCACTCTAGAACCGCGCTGTGCAACAAAAGAAGTCACTACAAGAAGAAGCCTGTTCACTGCAACGAAGAAGAACCCTCACTGGCTGCAGCTAGAGAGTCCAGGCACAGCAATGAAGACTCAGTGCAGCCAAAAATAAATAAATATAATAAAAAATGAGTGAACCTCGACTCAATTGGCATTACAATTCTCCTACCATCTTCATCCAAAAGTGAGTGAAAATGAATCAATTATAACATCCCTACAATGTCCAAGAAATCCTTACATGGGTACAGTTCATTTAATTTTGGGTGGGGGGGGAGAAATTGACCTAATTATTACCCTCACTGAACTTATAGTCTAGTAGTACAGACAGGCAGCATGAAAACCCATAAATGAATATATGAAAGCAAAATATAAGTCATATCACAAAAGAATAGAAAAGATGACCATAAGAGAAAATAACAGGTTGGGGTAGAGGTGTAGTGATTACAAGACCTATAGTAGTATAGTTGGGAAGACTTTCCTGGAAGTGAAATTTAAGCTAAGGATGAAGGATGAGTTTACTACTGCAGGATATAAGTGGAACATTGCTCCAGACAGAAGAAAACATTCATAATGAGAGCGATCTATTCAAGGCATCGGAAGAAGATCAACACAGCTGAAGCAAGTTGGGCTTTGCAGGTTGTATAAGAATATAGTATTCATTATAAGAGACATGAAAAGCCAGTGTCATGTATAAATAAGAGAGTAATGTTACAGACTGGTTCCAAATAGGAAAAGGAGTACGTCAAGGCTGTATACTGTCACCCTGCTTATTTAACTTATATGCAGAGTACATCATGAGAAATGCTGGGCTAGAAGAAACACAAGCTGCAATCAAGATTGCCAAGAGAAATATCAATAACCTCAGATATGCAGATGACACCACCCTTATGGAAGAAAATGAAGAGGAACTAAAAAGCCTCTTGATGAAAGTGAAAGAGGAGAGTGAAAAAGCAGACATAAAGCTCAACATTCAGAACACAAAGATCATGGCATCTGGTCCCATCACTTCATGGCAAATAGATGTGGAAACAGTGTCAGACTTTATTTTTTGGGGCTCCAAAATCACTGCAGATGGTGACTGAATCCATGAAATTAAAAGACGCTTGCTCCTTGGAAGAAAAGTTATGACCAACCTACATGGCATATTCAAAAGCAGAGACATTACTTTGCCAACAAAGGTCCGTCTAGTCAAGGCTATGGTTTTTCCAGTGGTCATGTATGGATGTGAGAGTTGGACTGTGAAGAAGGCTGAGCGCCGAAGAATTGATGTGTTTGAACTGTGGTGTTGGAGAAGACTCTTGAGAGTCCCTTGGACTGCAAGGAGATCCAACCAGTCCATTCTGAAGGAGATCAGCCCTGGATGTTCTTTAGAAGGAATGATGCTGAAGCTGAAACTCCAGTACTTTGGCCACCTCATGCGAAGAGTTGACTCATTCATTGGAAAAGACTCTGATGCTGGGAGGGATTGGGGGCAGGAGGAAAAGGGGGTGACAGAGTATGAGATGGCTGGATGGCATCACTGACTTGATGGACGTGAATTTGAGTGAACTCTGGGAGATGGTGATGGACAGGGAGGCCTGGTGTGCTGCGATTCATGGGGTCGCAAAGAGTCGGATACTACTGAGCGACTGAACTGGACTGAATCACAGGATATTTGGATGTTGGATATTGGAAAGCCATGGATCTAAGAAGTATCCTCAACACCAAGATTTTGGGTGAGTGGGGAAAATCTGGTGCATTTTTTATTACTAGTAAGTAAAGGCACAGAATTTACAAGCCAGACCCTATAAATAAAACAGATTAATAGGGTAGAAACCTGAGCTTAAATTAGTCTGAATTGGGGATGATTTGGCATTAACATGCCCATTATCTTCATTTCCTTGAAAAAACTATCACTGTGTTTCTTTTGGGGAGATAGTTTTGATAGTGAAGGGCATTTGCTAACTTGAAGTGGGGATTGGGAAAGGTATTGCAATATTTTAAAAAAGTTTAACCCATGTAAACTTTTCTCAAAGTTTAGTCCTTTTTAGCTCAGCTTAAGACGTTATATGGGTTTTCCTCATGGCTCAGCAGTAAAGAATCTGCCTGCAGTGCAGGAAACTTGCGTTTGATCCCTTGGTAGAACCAGAGATCCCCTGGAGGAGGAAATGGCAACCCACTCCAATATTCTTTTCTGGCAAATCCCATGGACAGAGGGTCCTGATGGGCTACAGTCTGTGGGGTTGCAAAAGAGTCAGATATGACTTAGCAACTAAACAACAAGATATTATTATAGGAGACATCATATGGTCAATAAAAACTCCTTGGTATCTGCCAGCTAGACTTTTCTTTGCCCTCATTGTCTGCAAGACTCCAGGGATCACTGCTATGAGCATTGACTGTTTAATTTTGTAAGTAAAATTACAAAGTATTTTAAGAAAAATATGACTAACTCATGGTAAGTTAGTATAATTATAGTATAACTATAGTTATAGTAGCTTATTTTTTAAGCTTTGAGGTTTTTTCC
>SJYQ01006270.1:429131-493437 GCA_006410935.1 Redunca redunca
TTTTTGGATTATTAGATAAATTATCTCTATTTCCAAATTATTATATAATTAATTCATATTTTCATTCAGCATGTGTAAAGTTTTATTTTTCACATTTAAATCTGATTTATTTTGAATTTCCCTTTTGCATGTGGTATGAAGAATGAGCCAATGTTTTATTTTTAATTTGGTATCCATATATCCAATTTCCTTTCATCAAGAAGTTTATCTTTTCTCACTGCTATGAGATGCTATGCTATTGTATATTGAATTTTCATACGAAAGTGATTTTCTTTCTGGTCCTGTTCACAATGTTTTAATTATGGAGTCTTCTGCTAGTTTTGCTTTTTGTTCTTGCAAATTAGCTTTATAATTAACATGTCTGGCTCCAGAAAAAAAAAATAATTAAAAAAAATGAAACCCAATTTTATTTGTATATTAACTTACGGACATTATTTTTTCTTTTCTTTTCTTTTAGGCTGCACTGGGTCTTTGTTGCTTTGGGAAGACTTTCTCTAGTTGCAGTGAGCAGGGGCTACTCTTTGTTGTGGTGCACAGGCTTCGCACTGCAGGGACTTCTGCGGCACACAGGCTCTAGGTGCTTGCAGATTGCAGTAATTGCAGCATGTAGGCTCAGCAGTTGCAGTATGTGGGCCCTAGATGGTTGCGGTGTACAGAGTTAGTTGCTCTGTTGCATGTAGCATCTTCCTGGACCAGAGATGAAGCTGGACCAGGGACCAAGGACATCTTCAGGTCCCCTGAATTGGAAAGCAGACTCTTATCCACTGTGCCACCACAGAAGTCCAGAGATACTGTATTTTAATGATGTTGAATATTCCTTCCAAGAACATAGTATATCTTTCCATTTATTGAAATCTACATTTTTCTCTTTCAGGAGTGTTTCATAATTTTCCTCGTATAATTTATGCACATTTTTCTTGTTTTTTCTTTTATTGCTATAAAGTCTTCTCTTTTAATATATCTTACAGATAGCTTTGCTTGTATGTTTGACGTTTCTAGCTTTTATGTATAGATATCTAAGCTGAAAATCTATTAGAATTTGCTTATTTTTGAAAATGGGACTTATATGGGTTATTTTAAGCTTTTTTGATAATCATTTCTTCACAAAATAAATACAATATTACTTCTTCCTTTTCATTTCTTAAGGCTCTAGTTGTATTTCATTTCTAATTCTATTGTTAATACCTCTAATACACAGTGAAACATAAAGGTGGTAACCTGCCCTTTTATCTTTTACCCAATGTTAATAGTATTTTTCCCCATTAAAAGTAATGTAGGCTTGAGGGCTGAGATAAATATATTTCATCCTATTAAGGAAGTACAGATAGTGACTGCAGACATGAAATTAAAAGATGCTTGCTACTTGGAAGAAAAGCTATGACCAACCTAGACAGCATATTAAAAAGCAAAGGCATTACTTTGCCAACAAAGGTCCATCTCGTCAAAGCTGTTTTTTCCAGTAGTTGTGTATGGATGTGAGAGTTGGACTATAAAGAAAGCTGAACACCAAAGAATTGATACTTTTGAGCTGTGGTGTTGGAGAAGACTCTTGAGAGTTCCTTGGACTGCAAGGAGATCCAACCAGTCAATCCTAAAGAAAATCAGTCCTAAATATTCATTGGAAGGACTGATGCTGAAGCTGAAACCTCAGTACTTTGCCCACCTCAGGTGAAGAACTGACTCATTTGAAAAGACCATGATGCTGGGCAAACTTGAAGGCAGGAGGAGAAGGGGATGACAGAAGATGAGATGGTTGGATGGCATCACCAACTTGATGGAGATGAGTTTGAGCAAGCTCTGGGAGTTGGTGATGGACAGGGAGGCCTATGTGCTGCAGTCCATGGGGTCACAAAGAGTCAGACACAACTGAACGACTGAACTGAACTGAAGGAACTATATGTATATAAGTTAGTATTTTTTGTTTTTGTTTTTTTAAGACATGGGCATGGTTTTGACTGAAAAAATATTGTAAATATTTTTGGCAAGTTTCAAAAATTGTATTGAAACTGTCAATATATCAATATTTTAGGGAGAAGAGGCCTGTTTACATCTTTCTTTAGTGGAGTTTTGTGGGTTTCTACATGTAAAGTAGGGTTCTTTATTTTGTTCACTGATGCATATCAAGGTCATAGATCCATTTCAGGCATAGTACAGCTGCTTAATAAATATTTGATAAAAGAAAGAATGAATAAATAGACATGTATTTCATTTTGTATTACTATGAGCATTTTCATTGTGTACTGCTTTTAATGAGAGATTTTTGTAATGCTTTTTACATAATTGCATATATATATATATATCCATACATACACACACACACTCACAAAAGCTATTGCTTTGTTAAAGACATCTTACTGAGCATAATTCATATTCAATAAGTCATCCATATAAACTGAACAATTCAAAGCCTTTAGTGCATTTATAAAATTGCAGAACCATAACTATGACCTAAGTGTGGAACATTTCCATCCCCCTAAAAAGGAAAACACCTGCTGGCAGTCACTCCCCAGTAGTTCTACTGGAAACCAGTTATCTACTTTCTGTTTCTACAGATCTGCTGATACTAAACATCTCATATAAATGGACTCATACAATATGTGGTCTTTAGTGACTGGCTTCCTTCACTTAGAAGAAGACTTTCAAGATCTATCCATATTGTAGTACGTATCAGTATTTTACTCCACTTTATTGAAAAATAATACTCTATTGTATAGCTATGCCATGCTGATTTATCCAACCATCAGCTAATGACTTTTTTGGAGAGTTTTCAGGTTTTGATTGTTATGTATAATATTGCCAGAAACATTCATGTTCAAGTTTTTTTAAGTATGTTCTCAATTCTCTTGGGTACATACCTACAAGTGGAATCGCTGAGTCATGTAAGGTGACTCTATATTTGTCATTTAGAGAAATCGCCAAACTGTTCAACAAAGTAGCTGCACCGTTTTACATTTCTATCAGCAATGTATAAGAGTTACAATACCACTCCTGGATATAACTTATCATCTCGCTTTTTGATTATAGTCAACTTATGGTGTTCTTGCCTGGAGAATCCCAGGGATGGGGGACCCTGGTGGGCTGCCATCTATGGGGTTGCACAGAGTCAGACATGACTGAAGCAACTTAGCAACAGCAGCATGGTGTTAAAATGGTATGATATTTTGGTTTTGACATGCATTTCCTTAATGGTTAATTATATATCTTTCCACATGCCTTTTGGCCTCTTCTTTGTCTACTTAAAAGAAATCTCTAGTCAATTTCCATTATACTTTTATTTTCATTTTTCATTATTGGGCTCTAAGAGTTCATTATGTATTCTGGATACCAGTATCTTTTTAGACACTAATTTGCAAATATTTTCTCTCATTCTATGGGATGACTTTTCACTTTCTAAGTTGGGTCCCACTCTCTTGTGACCCTTTGGACTGTAGTCTTCTAGGCTCTCTCTTCATGGGATTTCCCAGGCAAGAATATTGGAATGGGTTGTCATTTCCTTCTCCAAGGGATTTTCCTGACCCAGGGATCAAACTTATGTCTCCTGCATTGGCAGGCAAATTCTTTATCACTGAGCCACCAGGGAAGCCCTTTTAATTTTTATGAAGTCCAATATATCTATTTCTTTTAAAAAAAAATAGGTAATTTCCTCTTCTTTTTATTTTTTTGGCTGCACCATGTGGAATGCGGGATCTTGCTTCCCTGACCAGATATAGAACCTGTGCCCCTGTAGTCTTAACTACTAGGGCACCAGGGAAGTCCATCTCTATTTTTGTCCCATGTGCTTTCATGTCAAATATAAGAAAGGTTTGCCTAATTCAAGATCAAGGAGCTTTATTTCTATTATTTCCTCTAAGAGTTTTACAGTTTGGGTTCTTTTAGGTCTGCAATTCAACTTGAGTTAATTATTGTGTGTGGTATATAAGGAAGTGATCCAACTTATTCCTTTGCATCTGAATATCCAGTTATCTTAGCATCATTGGCTGGAAAGACTATTCTTTCCCCCAAGAAAGTGTCTTGGCACTGTTGTCAAAAGTCATTTGATGATAAAGATGAGAGCTGGTTTCCAGACTCTCAGTTCTGTTCTTTTGACCTACATGTCTATCTTTGGGCTGGTATCACTTTGTCTTGTTTACTAAGGCTGTGTAACAAATTGTGAAGTTGGGAGGTGTGAGAGCTCTAAATTTGTTCTTCTTTTTTAAAAAATCATTTCAGTTATTCTGGGTCCCTTGCATTTCCATAGCTTTTGCTTTTGAATATGTAGTTTTAAACCAGCCAATATTCCAAACTTTAGCATTTGCTTTATTAGAATTTTCAGTTGTTCCATTTGGTTTTATCAAGAGATTAATTATGAACTTTTCCTTCTTTTCACTGTTTCTTATAACTCTAATTTCCCTCTCTCATTTTCATCACTAAAATTTCAAATCAATGTTAAATAATACTATTGATTGCATGAATCCCGAAGTATTCCTGACTTCAGTGAGAATTACTTTAAAGGCTTACTGCTAATTATGATGTTGGCTACTAATTTTAGATAATGTTCTTGATCAAATTCTTCCTGTATTGTTAAGATCTTTTGGTCAAGAATAAATATGGGTTTTCTCAAATGTCTGAGTCTTAATTTTCCTATCTAAAGAATGACGGAATTGAGCCCAGAATGGATTGCAGAGTCCAGTCAAATATTTTCTGGCTTTGGGGTTAGACACAACTGGGTTTCTTTCCAGCATTCTAACCAACTCTGGAATACTGAACCTGTTCATCATTATTTCCAGGCTTAAATTCCTCATCAGTGAAACTAATCTTACTTGCCTTGTAGGTTTTAACAGTAGGAGCTAATATATTAAGTAAAGAGTCTAACATCTAATAAACAACCAAGACACAGTAGCTTGTATTGTTTCATGACCTACAGGCTCTTTCTAGCTCTAAGGTGTTATGGAGTATTCTTTATGTACCTTTTTACAACCTAGACTCAAATATTAATACATCAGAAACTGGAGGGCCAAGTAATTATACCTAACTTAAAAGGATTGGAGGTAGAAACTTCAGTCTGTTAAAGGACAGAATGAATTTTCTGTTAGATCTCTGATGATTTACTTACAGCCTATAGATATGCCACATAGCCCTCAATAAAAGGAAAGTCAACAGTGGGACTAAGGTAAGATTTTGTGCATTAGTTGCACAAAATAACATGGAAATTAGTTGACTCCTCCACAGAGATTCAGATCTTCTTCAGACAGAGTTGAAAGGGCTATCAGCAGGCAACTAATTCATTATCAGACAAAGTATCACTAATCACTCTGTGATTTCAGTGTGACCTCATTCATTATGCCATTTATCACAATATTTCTCCAATGTATATTTTAGGGTAACTAATAACCTTTTACCATGAATTTAGTGACCTAAGTACCTGTCTCATGTCTGTTCAGTCAAATACCATGTGATAATCAAACCAGTATCTAATTCTCAGTAAATATAGTTAAGTGAATGAAGAGATCTGTATTGAATGGATGAGTTAATAAGTTAATTAACAAGTTAATCAAATACCTTTGTGTTTTTCCCACTCTATTTCCATTCATTAGCTCTAAACATATAGAAAAAAAAAAATTCATGTGCAATCATGTAACTTGGTAACCTAGGAATCACATTTCCCTGTAAGACCTAACTCTATCACTATCATTTCTAAGTAATCCCCATTAATTAATTAATTAGTATAGCTAAGGCTATTGTGGTATGCTTGGAAGGGTGTCAAGGATGGAAACATTATATATATATATATATATATATATACACACACACACACACACACACACTGAATATACATATTAGGGTGAATTCCTGAATTGTTTCTCTGAATGTGAAGCTTACTAATCCATCCTGAAAAATTAGTTCAGGGAAGGAACAGCGTGGCAGACTCTTGCTGTGTCACAGGAGAAATGATTATTGGAGACCTACGGTCCACTTTCCTGTCCTCTCCCAGACACCTGAGTACCCTCAAATCCCACTGCAGGCTGTCCTAAGGCATGTTTGTCGGTACATTTACAGAAGCTCTAATTAATTCTTTGTAATTGCATAGTATTTTCTGCCTCTGTTTCTCTTCACAGTCTCGCCTTGAAAGCAAGATGTTCCACCCCTGGAGACTGCCCTGGTAAAAGCCTATTAATAAATAATTAAGTTTGGAGACCCCTGCAGGGGTGAGTCAGGGCTGAAGATACTGTGGAAGCCGTCTCCATGGTAATATACCAACAAGAACTGAACTGCTCTATTTCTCTTTTTCTGAGTGTAGAGAGACTCAAGGCAAAGGCTTAGATAACAAGAGATTTGTTTTAGGATTTTTTTTTTTCTTTTTGAAAAATCTGCAATTGAATTCAGAATTCAAGAAAGGCTATATTTATGGCAAATGAAATACAATCCACATCTGTGTGCAAAACTTTCCCCTATTTCTTACCATTCCCAGCTCATCCATCTCACCAGCACCTGCCTCTGGCCCATCCCAACTCTGTCGTGTTATGTATATTGTAGACAGTTGGTACTGATATACTATAAAGTTGTTACAGATATCCACTGATAGCTCTGCCTCTGGATTCTTGCCTAAAAGTCTGCTTACTTTTCTACCCCTCTCTTCTGAATTTGCATTGTAATTTTTTGTAAATAAACATCAAGGCTGCATATTGTAACCCTGATTACTTAAGTTACATGCAGAGTACATCATGTGAAATGCCAGGCTAGATGAAGTTCAAGCTGGAGTCAAGATTGCCAGGAGAAATAACAATAACCTCAGATACACAGATGATGCCACCCTTACGGCAGAAAGCAGAAAGGAACTAAAGAGCCTCTCAATGAAGGTGCAAGAGGAGAGCGAAAAAGCTGGCTTACATCTCAGCATTCAAAAAACTAAGATCATGGCATCCGGTCCCATCACTTCATGGCAAATAGATGGGGAAACAGTGGAAACAGTGACAGATTTTATTTTCTTGGGCTCCAAAATCACTGCAGATGGTGACTGCAGCCATGAAATTAAAAGATGGTTGTTCCTTGGAAGGAAAGCTATGACAAACCTAGACAGCATATTAAAAAGCGGAGACATCACTTTGTCGACAAAGACCTGTCTAGACAAAGTTATAGTTTTTCCAGTAGTCATGTACAGATGTGAGAGTCAAACCATAAAAAAGGCTGAGCACCAAAGAATTTATGCTTTCAAACTGTGGTGCTGGAGAAGACTCTTGAGAATCCCTGGGACTGCAAGGAGATCAAACCAGTCAATCATAAGGAAATCAACCCTGAATATTCATTGGAAGGACTGATGCTGCAGTTGAAGTTCCAATACTTTGGCCACCTGATGCAAAGAGCCAACTCATTAGAAAAGACCCTGATGCTGAGAAAGATTGAAGACAAGAGGAGAGGGGGCGGTAGCGAACGAGATGATTGGATGGCATCACCAACTCAATGGACATGAATTTAAGCAAACTCTGGGAGACTGTGAAGGACAGGGAAGCCTGGCATGCTGCAATCCATGGGGTCACAGTGCCAGACATGATTCAGTGACTGAACAAAAACAATTTAAATTTATATCCTGCAGAATAGAAAGAATGAATTTTGAAATGAAGCATTCTAGGTTCCACCCCTAGTCTCTATTATTCCTTAGCTGTGTGACTTTAAAAAGTTACTAGGCCTCTCACAGTCTGTTTCATTGTACATAAAATGGAAGAAATAGCTCCCTTGTAAGGTTGCAGTGAAATTTAAAGAACATAGCAAAATATAGGGGTTAAGAACCTAGATTTTTTGCATCCAATTATCTGGATATGAAACTTTTCTTTGCTTCTAAGTCACTCTTAGGACAGATTACTTAATTTCTCTTTTTTATTGAAGTATAGCTGATTTACAGGGCTTCCCTAGTGGCTCAGCTGGTGAAGAATCTGCCTACAATGTGGGAGACCTGGGTTGGGAAGATCCTCAGCTTGGGAAGATCCCCTGGAGAAGGGAAAGGCTACCCACTCCAGTACTCTTGCTTGGAGAATACGATTTACAATATTATATTAGTTTCTGGTGTGGTGGTTTGTGTTTTAATAGCTAAGTCATGTCCAGCTCTCACGATCCCATGGACTGTAGCCCACCAGGCTCCTCTGTCTGGAATTCTCCAGGTGAGAATACTGGAGTGGTTGCCAGTTCCTTCGCAGGGGATCTTCCTGACCCAGGGATCAAACATGGGTCTCCTGCACTTCAGGCAGATTCTTAACAGACTGATACTCCATTTAAAGTTATTGAGAAATAATAACTATACTTCTCTATGCTGTACAATGTATTGTTATTGCTTATCTGTTTTAAACACAGTAGTTTGTACTTCTTAGTCTTATACCCCTTTCTTGACTTCCCTTTCCTGACTGGTAAACACTACTTTCTGTTTTATTAAATCTATTTGCTTATTTTTTTAGACTGCACGTATAAATGATAACATGGAGTATTTGTCTTTCTTTATCTGACTTATTTCACTGAGCATTAAATCTTTTAGGTCCATGTACTTATTGCAAATGGCAGACTTTTATTCTTCTTTATGGCAGAGTAGTTTCCATTGTATGTACATGTGACGTCTTCTTTATCCATTCATCTTTTGATGGGCACTTAGGTAGCTTCCATATCTTGGCTCTTGCAAATAATGCTGCTATAAACCTTTGGGGTGCATTTATATTTCTGAATTTGTGTTTTCATTTTCTTCAGATATATAAACAGGAGGGTAATTGCCAGATCATATGGTGGTTCTATTTTTAATTTTTTGAGGAATCTTCACACTGTTTTCCATAGTGACTGTACCAATTTTCACTTCCACCAATAGTGAACAAGCATTTCCTTTTCTCCACATCTTCACCAACACTTGTTATTTGTGGTCTTTTTAATAATGGCCTTTCTGATAGGTGTGAGGTGATAACTCATTGTGGTTTTGATTTGCATTTCCTTGAAGATTAGCAATATTGATAACTTTTCATGTGCCCATTAGTCATTTGTCTATCTTCTTTGGAAAATTCTCTATTCAAAAAATAGAGATTCAATTCAAAATAGAGATTCTATTCCAAAAATCTCTATAAAATAGGTCTTCTACCCATTTTTTAATCATGACTAGTATGGATCATTGAAAAAGGAAAAGAGTTCCAGAAAAACATCTATTTCTGCTTTATTGACTATGCCAAAGCCTTTGACTGTGTGGATCACAATAAACTGTGGAAAATTCTGAAAGAGATGGGAATGCCAGACCACCTGACCTGCCTCTTGAGAAACCTATATGCAGATCAGGAAGCAACAGTTAGAACTGGACATGGAACAACAGACTGGTTCCAAATAGGAAAAGGAGTACGTCAAGGCTGTATATTGTCACCCTGCTTATTTAACTTATATGCAGAGTACATCATGAGAAACGCTGGGCTGGAAGAAACACAAGCTGGAATCAAGATTGCAGGGAGAAATATCCATAACCTCAAATATACAGATGTCACCACCCTTATGGCAGAAAGTGAAGAGGACCTAAAAAGCCTCTTGATGAAAGTGAAAGAGGAGAGTGAAAAAGTTGACTTAAAGTTCAACATTCAGAAACTAAGATCACGGCATCCGGTCCCATCACTTCATGGCAAATAGATAGGGAAACAGTGGCTGACTTTATTGTTTGGGGCTCCAAAATCACTGCAGATGGTGATTGCAGCCATGAAATTAAAAGACACTTACTCCTTAGAAGGAAAGTTATGACCAACCTAGACAGCATATTGAAAAGCAGAGACATTACTTTGCCAACAAAGGTCTGTCTAGTCAAGGCTATGGTTTTTCTAGTAGTCATGTGTGGATGTGAGTTGGACTATAAAGAAAGCTGAACACCGAAGAATTGATGCTTTTGAGCTGTGGTGTTGGAGAAGACTTTTGAGAGTCCCTTGGACTGCAAGGAGATCCAACCAGTCCATCCTAAAGGAAATCAGTCCTTAATATTCATTGGAAGGACTGATGCTCAAGCTGAAACTCCAATACTTTGGCCACCTGACGTGAAGAACTGAATCATTTGAAAAAAAACCTGATACTGGGAAAGATTGAGGGCAGGAGGAGAAGGGGACAACAGAGGATGAGATGGTTGGATGGCATCACTGACTCAATGGACATGGGTTTGGGTGGACTCTGGGAGTTGGTGATGGACAGGGAGGCCTGGCATGGTGCAGTCCATGGGTCTCAAAGAGTCAGACACGACTGAGTGACTGAACTGAACTGAACTGAGTATTTACTATTAATAGCTGTAGATTACTGAAATCTTGGCCTTTTTTTTTTCTTTCAATATGACCAATGACAGCTATTAAGAGAAACCCAAGCAATTTAAGAATGACTCATCTACTGTTGAGAACTGTCCAAATTTTATTCCTCAAACTGACTTGAAATTTGTGGTTACCACCATAGATAAAGGTTACTGATGCCACAGGAAGCAGCCTTCATGATAACTCTGGATTTTGAAAAGTCTCTAAACCAGAAATATAGGAAATAATATCTCAGGATCACCATTGGCCCTCCATGCAATGAGAGCTGTCCCCTCACAACTTCTCAGCTGTATCTTAGACTCAACACAGCAGACAAATTTTCTGCAGGCTGTTCTCTTGCCCCTTCTATGACACGTGAATTTTGTAGCCACAAATAAATTTCAGCTTCACCCACCTCACTTCCATCTTATTTGTGTCATATTAGTGTCTGCAAATCCTGCAAGAGAAGACAACTCAAAAAAACCTGCCATAAGATCCCTGATTTTCTTTCCTTTCCATCAAGAATATTTCATTTCCTGCTGTGGGAAGCAACTTCTTGTCTCTTCCTGCCATCTGGACTTTTGAGTTTATCATTTGGGTCTTAGACACTTATCAAGACCCTGTGTTCTCTGTGGGGCAGAGTTTTAGCCCAAGTGATGTGTTTCTTCATGCCACGTGTCTGCAGTCCTGTGTAATGCATTCTCCTGCCTGGGCATCATCTGTGATCTCTGAGTTCTGCTATTGGCTTTCTATCGTTGTTAGTCACTGTGTATTTTATAAACAGCTTGACGGATGGGTTCCACTTAAAGTAATGTGGTTTCACCCCAAATGAATGGTTAGGAGCAGCAGATGAAATTTTAGCTCTCTGAAATGCAATGGATGTAAATCAGATTAATTGTCTCACTGACTCTGGGAACATCCGGGGATCTCATTTCCTGCCCAAGTCGCTGGAGCTTTCCCATTAACTTTTGGCAGGTAACTTGGTCAGGCCCAGTCATTCATCACCAGTAACTGCACTGAAAACACATCAGGTTGAAAATTTTGACAAGTAGATTGGGTTCTGCTTTCCAGTAAAGCAAATTTCAGTAAACCAGCACATTTGGCTTTTTTTTTTCTTTTCCTTTTTCACTCTTTCCTCTACCCCAGAAAGAATTCCACATGTGAAGGTGTAATATACAAAGGGTTCTTTTTCCTCTGCTGTTACTCTAGGAAAGAGGCAAGACCATGTGGCTACTGAGTTCTTTTCTGGACAATATGCAATTTCAAGAAAGGAAGTTCATGCTAGATCACCATTTCTAAGTTCTCCTAAAGTTTACTGAGCTTTTCTCAATAACAGAGGTATGCATTACAGAGGTTTTGTGATTAAGTTAGGGAAAACTAATATCCATATAAATAGTCATTACTAATATTCATAGCAAGTTTATATATACTAGCCAGAATCTAGAAACACCAAAATGTCCATCAATAGGTGAACAGATAAACAAGTTTTTACTGTTGACAAGTTGTTATTGTCTGACTCTTTTGTAAACCCATGTACTGTCACCTGCCAGGCTCCTCTGACCATGAGATTCCCTGGCAAGAATATTGGAGTGGGTTGCCATTTCCTACTCTAGGGTACCTTCCCAACCCAGAAACTGAACATGCATCTCTTGCATCTCCTGCATTGGCAGGCAGATTCTTTACTGCTGAGCCACCAGGGAGGCCCTAAACCAGCTGTAGCTATTCCATATAATAATATCAACAAGAATTAACTATTGATATGCATAACAACATAGATGAATCTTAAAATAATTGTGCTAAGTGAAAGAAGCCAGACCCCCCAAGAAAAAGTACCTGCTGTATGATTCTATTTACATAAAATTCTAAAAAATGCAAAGGAATTTATAGAGTCAGAAGCATACTGGTGGTTTCCTGGGGATGTAAGAAGCGGATGGGGTACAGACAGAAAAGGGTGGGTGGGAAGGAGTACAGTGGGGCACAGGGGAATTTGGGAACTGATGGATATACATTCCATATTTTAATTGTGGTGATGCCTTCACACATTTGTTTTTTATAAGCAAATTGCATGCTGTAAAGAAAGAGTTTATCGAATATCCATTAGGTCTTAATTAAAACAAAACCAAAAACCAGGGATCGGGAGTCAGATTTCTTGGGTTCAGATCGTGTCTCCAGCACTCCTGGGATGTCTGACGCTGGCAGTTCCACCCATCTTCTTTATTCTTATTTCCTCAATCATGAAAAGGGAAAAATATTAACCTATCTAACAGTGTTATTATGGTTATTAAATGTGTTGATCCTGTGAAGCACTTGAAGCAATGTCTAGCACCTAATAAGTACTCAGTAATGTGTTATGATCACGTTTATTATATGTCTGGTACAGTGTTTGCCGATTTATAGACATCATCTCATCCGACTCTCCCAGTCATCTGGTGAAGTGCTTGTGCTCATCACACCTAGAGGCAGAAACTGATGTCCCTTGTTGCGCAGCTAATGACAAAGCTGTAATTTACTAATCCAGCCTAACTCCGGGTCCCTCATGCTGCCTGTCAATAAGCCACAAGTCCAGCCCAAGGCTCAGAATAACCCTAATGGACACTTCCCTTTCAAAGGATACTCTCTGTATCTGGAGGAAAATGGATTGCTGAGGACTTCTGTACAGTGTTCCCCTTCATGGGTACTGTGACTTTCCGGATTGTATCGGCTAAAAGATTTCCGGGCTTCTGGGTAACTTCAGCAAAGTTCTCTGCAGCTTTATCAATGGGTGCCCCTCATAACTGGGCACGATGTATGAGATTTTCATAGCTTCAAACATTATTTTCTTTATTTCTTCCTTTTTTCTTTCGTTTTCCTTCTTTTTTCAGTAAAAAAAAATTTTTGTGTGTATTTTTTTTTAACAATTAATGAGCATTCAGGTGAGTAGAATTAGTGTGAAGTAAAGATTTGCAATAACCAGGGAGTCTGGATTAGGGTTATTTCACATACAAAATCTACAGAACCTCATCCTTATGGGCTTGGTGTATCTGTCCCAGATTCGCTTGTAGGAAGGAGGTAACACGGTGATGAGAGTGGAAGAACACGGAACAAAGAAGGAGGGATGGTGGAGGTAGGTTCATGTCCCTTCACTCATCATTCTCCTGATGCTGGACAAGTCTCTACATTTCCATGAAGTCCAGGATGTTCTGTACAATGGCAATAATAACTGCTTTGAACGGCACTTTCTAGTTCCATACAGTATGCTTGCCTGGCTTGTCACTTCTGTTTCTTACAACAAGGCAAGTATTATTATGTTCACTAATGGAAATGGAAGTTCAGAGAGGCTAATTATTGCCTTTTAAAGATAGTTTGTGGGAAAATAGTGAATAAAACCCTGCACACAAGGCTCCCTACCTTACAGAACTTATGTGAGAGTCAAGAAAGTTATCTGGGAAGGACTTTCCTGGTGGCCCAATGGTTAAAACCCTGGGCTTTCACTGCAGGGGGTGCTGGTTCAATCCCTGGTTCTGGCTGAGAAACTGGAATCCAGCATCTTGCATGGCACTGCAAGAAAGGAAAGAAGGAATAAAAAGAAAGAAAGAAAGAAAGAAAGAAATCTGGACAAAAATGGACCTGCAGAAGAAGACTAAGAAAATAATCTCATGTTTGCAAGACAGTATACAAAAGAAAAGAACAAGCCATAGTTCATTATGACGTTCCCAGAATGAACAGTCTTTGAAGGATCATCATAAAAAGTGGTGAAGAACCCACCTGCCAATGTAGGAGACTTGCGTTCTATCCCTGGGTCAGGAAGATCCCCTGGAGAAGGAAATGGCAACCCATTCCAGTATTCTTGCCTGGGAAAATCCCATGGACAGAGGAGCTTGGCCGGCTTACAGTCCACGGGGTTGTGAAGAGTTGGACATGACTGAGTAACCACACAACAACATAAAAAGCCAGGAAAAAGGAATATTATTAGGTGACATGAAAGCAAGGTTCTGAATATTTTAGAAACTTCTTACATGTACTCAATAAGGTAGACATGAACTCCCACCCCAAAGCAGTTCCAAACCCTGATAGAAAATTCTTGGCTGAATAGGGATGAAGAAGGCAGGGGAAGGAAGAGTTTGACCCTGAAGAGAAATCTTTTGTCCCTTTAAAAGTGTGCAATGATCCAGAAGTTTGACAAGCGTTTTGTTAGAACTGCAATGAGAGTGAGATGTCGCTAATATAAAGGGCTTCTCAGGTGAAATACATGGAAAGTATCAATTCCAAAGTGTCTTCATCTCAGTAAGAAATCCTTCTGCTGAAGCCTTATTAAGTGGGTACAGTGTTTAGCCTTCCGGGAGGCACAAGGAGCGATGCTCCATGCCCTCCTTGGGGAATGAAAACAAGTGTGGCATTTTTCCTCTGTATTTTCCTAAATGTGTCCTAGTTCCTGTGATGGGACCCCTAAGTATTTTTCTAATGGCTTATTTCTACCAAAATGCACTACTTGTATTTTTCCAAACTGTATTCTTTAATTCATATTTCCTAACTATGTTTCTGTGCTCTCCAAGTTCACTCTGCTAATCAAATCAGCATCCTTGTCAAGTTTAATTAATATACTGTGTGCTCTCCCTTCTACATCATTAGGAACTGTGCTGAATAAGACAGGGTCCATGCTGCTGTCCTTCAAAAAGGCTGTCATTTCTACCACCTTCCCTTTTCATGCAACCAGCCAGCTCTTGGCTGCTGCATCTGTTCACCTCCATGCTGATTGAAATGCCCTGATGGGCTATCGTTTCGTGAAGTGCTCTGTGCAATGTGTTAATAAAGTCAAGAACAGGGACATCCACTGTATTCTATTTGTTCTCTCATTTGCTTATTAAAGCCAATAATGAAGTTGAAATTTGTCTGGCAAGATTTCCTTCATTATTAGTGCTACAATTAGGTTCATATTTCTTGTTCTCATTTAGAGGTTTATGCGTGCATGCTCACACACACACATACTTCTTATAACTTGAACATTTTTTTTTTTTTTTGCTATTAAGGAAATTAAGTTCAGCTTTAAGCCTGCTGGTACAGATCACACTCTGGAAGAATCATCTGGAAATCAACAATTAATGTCTTACTTTTTAAACTCCAAGAGGAATCAGAGCAGGCCATGGCCTGTTTGCCAGGGTATTGCTGTGGGTTGGGTTTTGTGGGGCTAGAGGAGAACTTGAGGATTCCTACTGAATCCTACTCCAGGTGCCAAGAATAATCCAAAGCTCAGTGTGAAATGCTAAGGTTTAAATGTGTGTGCTTAGTTCTTCAGTTGTGTTCAATTCTTTGTGACCCCATGGACTATGCTGAATAAAACCGGATCCATGCTGCTGTCCTTCAAAAAGGCTGTATCCCTCCATGGACTGTAGCCTGCAAGACTCCACTGTTCCTGGGATTCTCCAGGCAAGAATACGGTATGAATTACCATTTCCTTCTCCAGGGGATCTTCCCTACCCAGGGATCGAACCAGGGTCTCCCACATTGCAGGTGGATTCTTTACTGTCTGAGCCACCAGGGAAGCCCCAACTTTTAAATAAAGGAGTGGGGAAAAAAATCCAAGTGTTAAATCCAGGAATCATAGGCAAAAATCAAAGAAAGCAAATCAAGGCATAATTGTGTGGATATATCATAATAAGAGACTAGGAAAGTATTGAGCGGAATTTGGGGGAGTATTTCCATGAGCATCCAGAACATAAATGGATTGGGGAGATTCTATCTTGGCAGTAGCTGGAGCTTGCTGATGCAAATAAAGAGTGGATCAAGACCATGCATCACTGGCTTCATCTTCACCAACCTAGGAGGTAAGGACTTCATCATAGGGAGTAAGGATTTGGAACAAGAGGGTGGTCTTAAGATAATCAACATTTCCTTTAGGTTCCAGTGCTCATATATCGCACATACTTCATTTTGCATTCATAGTGAGAGTCCCAGATGGAGAGCATTTCATTCATTGAACAGAGCTCAGAGAAGCATGAAGCAGCTGAAGACCAAAGGGAGGTTCGAATCAATGGGGAAAGGACTTCCCTGCTGGTCCAGTGGTTAATAATCTACCTTCCAATGCAGGGAACTCGGGTTCAATCTCTGGTCTGGGACGATCCCACATGCTGAGGGGCAGCCTGAGCCCATGGACCTCAACTATTGAGCCCCTGTGCTAAAAACTGCTGAAGCCCACACCCACACACCTAGAGCCTGTTCTCTGCAACAAGAGAAGCCACTACAATGAGAAGCCCTCGCACCACACCTAGAGTAGCCCCCGCTCACTACAAATAGAATATGAGCACAGCAACAAAGACCCAATGCAGAAAAAGTAAATTATTTTTTAAAAATCAATGGGGCACAAGGTTCAAGGAGGGTGTCAACCAGTTGAGGCTTGTAAACAGTGACCAAAGGTATATATTCAATATGCAAAGTGCTTTAGATTAGTGGCTAAGGGCAAATGAACTCAGTAAAAGTTTTAAGCAGGGCAATGACATTAATCCTCTCTGCTGTTTGGGATGATGAGTTTGGAGGCAAGCTACACTCTGCAATGGGTAGATCGGAGACAGGACACCTAATCAGAGACAATTGTAGGAGTTCAGGGACGAGTCAATGGTGGCCTATGCTGGGAGATAGTAAGAAAAACGTGGTCATAGACAGATAGATGATGATAGATGGATTTTCACTGGTGGTCCAGTGGTTAAAATGTGCCTTCCAATGCAGGGGACTTGGGTTTGGTTCCTGGTCAGAGAACTAAGTACTCCACGTGCCACGGGGCACCTAAGCCTGTGCACCACAACTACAGGGATGTCAGTGCTACAAACTAGACGAGCCCTGCTCTGCAACAAAGACCCTGCATGCCTCAGTGAAGACCTGACACAGCCAAACAAATGAGTAAATATAAAGAAGATCCTTAAGGAAGAGAATTACAAAGAATACATGGTCAATGCTAGCTGTTGGAAGGTGTGGAGGATGGGACTGGAGGGAGAAGTCCAAGATGACTTCCAGGCATTTGCATGCAGTCATCAGTCTAGTGCTACCATCACTAGACAGGGGCCAACTGAGGTCAGTGGATTTGCATAAGAGATTAATAAATTCAATAATACATATGCACATGTGTGTGCTCAGTCACTCAGGCCTGTCGGTTACAAAGCAACCCACTAGGCTGCTCTGTCCATAGGATTCCCCAGGCAAGAATGCCAAAGTGGGTTGTCATTTCCTCCTACAGGGAATCTTCCTGACCCAGGGAATAATCCGTTTCCTGCACTGCAGGCAGACTCTTTACTGCTGAGCCATCAGGGAAGTCCAAAATAAAAAACATAATAACCATATTTATTTATATATTATATATATATTTGCTGTTCATAGATAGATAGATGATTGATAGATGGATATACAGATATTATTGAGATATATGTAGATATATATTTATTTATTCACTTCCAAATATTAATCTCGTGGGATCTTCACACTGATCCTATGAGATATGGGGAAAGACTAAAGATACACAGTCAGTCAAGCAGAGAGCCAGGTTCAAAACCAGTGAGGCAGAGTGCAGTTGAGCTGAGTCTGCAACAGACTCTTGTGGAAAGGCCCACAGATCTGGATATCAGGAGAGAGGTCTAGGTTAAGTTATGGAGAGGGAATGCAGTTCTCAGTATTTACATACCCAAGAGATTCATCTAAGGAAAATAGATTTTCGTCTCTAGACTTCAACCAACATTTACTTAACCCTAATATATGGAAAGTATTATACTGCAGACACAGGAAAGAGCACTGACACTTATCCGCATCTCCTTAGCCACATATTCTTCCTGCCCGGTTAATAGCATCAGACAGCTGGGAAGACGCACAATGATTCTCTTCTTCCCTTTGAGCCTGGAGTCAGGGCTCATCTTTTCTAAGTCTGGATACACATCAGAATCACCCACCCATGGCATTTGAAAAATACAAATGATTAAGCCCCACTCCAAACCTACTAAATCTACATCCCTCGGGTTTTTGTTGTTATCTTTAGATTAACAGGCATTGCAAATGCATAGCCACGATTGAGATTTACTGTTCAATAGACCCAAAACAGAACTGAAAGTGAAGGTACTAAAGAAAGTCAAACCGTCAGGAACTGAAAGATGCCTAGAAGAAATAAGACCATCGTTATTAAACTTAGCTTCTCTGCCAGGTACTGAATGAGATGCTTTGCGTACGTTATTTAATTTCACCTTGGGCAAGATAGTAGTTTCAATTATCAGCATTTCGGGACTTCCCTGGCAGTCCAGTAGTTAAAATGTTGCCTTCCAAAGCAGGGGGTATGGGAAACCAAAACATAAAGCGGAATGATATTGCAGCAAATAAAGACATCAAAAAAAATCTTTAAAAAATCGTCATCATTTTATCATGGGGAAACAAAGTCATGGAGAGATTAAAGATCATTTTTATCTGCTGTTTTCTACTATAGTATGTGTGTGTGTGTGTATGTGTGTGTATTCTTCCTCCCCATGCCAATTCCCAAATGGCTTCTTATTCTTATCAATATATTTTACATTAGATGGGAAATTGGTAGCATATTGTAGGCTCAGAAGAATGGAGAAACTGAGGCAGACCAGACAAGGGACCAAGGTGCTTTGGGAGTCAGCTGAGAAAGTTCTCACAGAAGAGTGTAACTGAAATGCCCAGTTGTATTTGTATCTGTGTCTGTCACGGCTTCAAGCACCTCAGCCCAGAGCTTGACTCTCTCTCTTACTGATGCAACTGAGAACCCTGAACAATGAAACAACCTCTCAGCATTTGAAACAAAGAGCCAAATCACTGCTTTCATGAACAAGAAAGAATTATATGTACAAGTTGCAGATTCAGGAAGTGCTATGACCTAAGTGTTTGTATCCCCTACAAATTTAGATGTCAAAATCCTAACTGTTGAACAGAGATGAAGACTTAGAGAACAGACATGTGGGCACAGGTGGGGAAGGGGGGCGGAATAAATAGGGAGATTAAGATCTACATAGCTACACTACTGTTTGTAAAATAGCTAGCTAGCAGGAAGCTGCCATATTGCACAGGGAGCCCAGCTCAGTGCTCTGTGATGACCTAGAGGGAGGGATGCCGTGGGGTGGAAGGGGAACTCGAGAGGGAGGGGATATGTGTATATGTATAGCTGATTTACATTGTCGTACAGCAGAAACTAACACAACATTGTAAAGCAATTATACACCAATAATAAAATTTAAAAATGTGTTTGTAAGTGCAAATAATAATAGTAAATTATTTATATTTAAGATAAAAATCATGACTTCTAAAGGTGATACTATTTGTATGCAGGATCTTTGGGAGGTGCTTAAGTCATGAGGCTGTAACACCCCTCCCTTTTCCCCCATATGGAGACACAGGAAGTCCTCAATCTGAAAGAGGGACCTTGGCTGACTGTGCTGGCACCCGGATCTTGAACTTCCAACCTTCAGAACTATGGGAAATATATTTCTTTCATTTGTAAGCCAGCCAGTCTGTGGTATTTCATGATAGCAGCCCTAGTGGATGAATACAGGGGATAAAGGTGAGAGCTGAGTTTCTGCAGAGTTTGGAGAGTATGCAGTTTGAGGGCTGGAAGGCATTGCAAAGCAGTAGCAATTGGGGACCTGCTGACATTAAGTAGAGGAAGCTTGGTTACTCAAGTGAGGCTAGTTCTGATTAACTGACTTTCAGAAAGGCGGCACTGGAGTAAGGATATTGCCAACTGGCCTATTTCAGAAGCGAGAGGCTATTGCTGGTGGACTAGCCTTCAGAAGTTTGTTTAAAATTGTCATGATTAATTAACCATGTTTATAGCTACTTTAGCAGGAGACAGAAGAGATGTGGCTTCCATCTCTGAGTCAGGAAAATATTCTGGAGAAGGAAATGGTAACCCACTCCAGTATTTGGCCTGGGAAATCCCATGGACAGAGGAGCCTGAGTCCATGGGGGAGCAAGAGTCAGACATGACTGAGCGACTACACAGCAACAACCTAGTTACCTTTGCTTTGCTCACAGAATTGTCAGACTTTTCCTAAGAGGATAGGAACTGTTATTCTTAAAAGACCCACTGGTGACATAGCTGGGTGAGGCATTTGGATCTTTCACTGACACTAACTGGAATTGGGCTACAACTAAAAATTACAGGTAGATGTGAAGTGTGCAAAAATGATCATTTTTAACCAGTATTTCTCATGAGGGCCTTATCAGACTATGCAGCTGATCATTCCAGTAGTGTTTTTATAGAAACTAAAGCAACCAAAAAAAAAAAAAAAAAGAAAATCCAGTTACACCTGTGTTTGACTCTTTAAAATCTTACTTTCTGTTTATAAGTACATTCTTTAAACACATAGGGTGCTTTATTGTTGCTGCATTAACTGTTTTAATAAAGTGGTTTTCTCTGGCTATAAGAGGAGATTATCAAGTGAGAAAGTCTGCTGGTTAACCCGCCTAGGGCGGAAGCTAGGCTGAGTGGACTATGAAGTCATAACCAAGTCCCCACTTGTCACCAGGCTTCCGCTTGAACTAAACCAGCTAGGTGGAACTAAAAACTCTCTTGAGTATGCTCCTATGATCAGTAAACTAAACCTCCACTGCAGTTCTGCCCTCCCAGCCTCCTCCTCCATCCAGGGAGCGCTGGACTGCTCTGCCTACCACCCCACCCACCTTCCCCAACCCTCCCGAGAGAAAGAATGACTATTTGAGTATTTTCTAGACTGAGTTTCATGAAGACAAACTGCCCTTGGGTAATATCTGGTTTGGACCACATCTACACAGGACTTAACTGGCTTCTGTTCTCATCTCAGTGAGAAATAAATGTCAGATATACTTGCATAGAAATGTGTGGATCACGGAGCTTATTTTTTAGGATCTCATTTTATTTTATTTTTATTTTTCAGATGGTTGCTTCCATGTTGATACAGAGATGCAAACTTTATTATTCTTCATTTGTTCCAATTGAGATACAGGGTCAGAAACTGTCTGAAGGGCTCCAACAATCTGTTTTTTTTAAAAAAAAAAACTAAATTCATTTATCTCTGCCAGAGGGCTTGTTGTTGTTCAATCGCTAAGTTGTACCGGACTCTTTCGGACCCCATGGACTGTAGCATGTCAGTCTCCTCAGTCCTCCACTATCTCCCAGATTCTGTTCAAATTCATATCCATTGGTGATGCTATCTAATCATCTCATCCTCTATTGCTCCCTTCTCTTCCTTCCCTCAATCTTTCCCAGCATCAGGGTCTTTTCCAATGAGTCAATTCTTTGCATCAGGTGGCCAAAGTATTTGAGCTTCAGCTTCAGCATCAGTCCTTTCAATGACTATTCAGGACTGATTTCCTTTATGATGGACTGGTTGGATCTCCTGGCAGCCCTCACTCCTAATCCCACCCCAGAACTTCATGGATCTCAGTCAAGAAGGCAGCCAAGTGCTAAACTCTCTGATAATCACTAGGCTCCCTGCAGTTCCTAGGCTGATCCTATTAAGATTTTCTCCATGTTTGAATGAAATACCACCACTTGTTTTGAAGAACACATTGCAATGTGATGATGAGGCATATTGGATGTCATGAGTTTCCCCACCCAGTTTTTCCTTTTGCACCATTTTAGAAATGAATTGATGAAAAGAGCCTTCTAAATTAAAAAAGAAAAAAAAGATGCTTAATATTCCAAACAACCTCCCAACTTCTCTTTATCTTAATCTTCTTGTAGAGATGTAGCCCTCTCCAAAGTGAGTTTTTCCCCTGATACTTATAATCCCTTTTATTCAAACTCCCTTTGATTCCCTTGTTCATCAGACAAGCCCTCTTTTTCTTTGATCATTGCCTGTCTTCCCCTCACTCCTTCCCTTCTGCCTACAACTGTTTTCAAAATGATCATACTCATCATTCTCCCCTCTCCTTCCCTTTGTCTTTTTGTCATCTCCTAGTCACACCTTGGTCATACTTGGTCATACTTCAAGTACTTTGAGTACTTTGGCCACCTCATGCAAAGAGTTGACTCATTGGAAAAATCTCTGATGCTGGGAGGGATTGGGGGCAGGAGGAAAAGGGGACGACAGAGGATGAGATAGCTGGATGGCATCACTGACTCTATGGATATGAGTTTGAGTGAACTCCAGGAGTTGGTGATGGACAGAGAGGCCTGGTGTGCTGCAATTCATGGGTTCCACAAAGAGTCGGACACGACTGAGCAACTGAACTGAACTGAGTCACACCTTTGCTCACCTGTTGTCTGCTGCCATCACCTTCCTAGATCTTCTAAGTATTTCACTAACATCAGTCTAAGCATCAAATCCAGGCTGCAGCCTGCATAACTTTATGTTGCTATTTGGCTCAGCTGTCCACTCCAACTTTCTCTTCTCTTAGCTTCCAGAACCTTCCATGTGGTTCTTGCCTCTCTGACTCTTCCCTCCCAGCACCGCCCCCCAGCTTCCTCTGCTGACACTAAATATGTACATGCCCAGTATCTCATGTGCAAAAGTCTTTGCTTCATATTCCACATCATTCCTACTTCATGCCTTGCAGTGATTCTTTAACACCGGTGACTTCCAAGTCAATCTCTCTTTTAAGCACCAATACACAGGCTCACCCAGCTACTAAACTTCTACAGAAAGCATAGGGTTAGGGTTAAAAAAAGCATAATGATTTAAAAGTATTAAAAATTGAAAATAGGGACTTCCCTGGTGGTCTAGTGGCTAAGATTCCAGGCTCCCATTGCAGGAAGCCTGGGACAGATCCCTGGTCAGAGAACTAGATCCTACATGTGGCAACTGAAGATCTGCATGCCGCAATGAAGACTGAAGATCCCTCATGCCACACCTAAGGCCCAGCATAGCCAACTAAATAAATAAATGAATGAATAATTGAATCTAGATTCCTACCTGATGTGAAGAGCCAGCTCATTGGAAAAGACTCTGATGCTGGGGAAGATTGAAGGCAGGAGAAGGGTGCGACAGAGGATGAGATGGTTGGATGGCATCATCATATCTATGGACCTGAGTTTGAGCAAATTCTGGGAGACAGCAAAGGACAGGGAAGCCTGGGGTGCTGCAGTCCATGGGATCACAAAGAACTGGGCGTAACTGAGTGGCTGAACAACAAAGATTCCCACCTACCCTCCAAAATCAAGTGCTACTGTAGTCACACCTTTCAATAATTGTACCCACGTTCACCAAGTTACCAGGTTAGAAAGTTTACAGATACATAATGCCTCCCTCTGCCTTAGACCTCAAAGTCAAGCAGACCCCAAAGTCAGGCAGATCACCATGTCCTGTGACTCTTCCTCAGAAATAGCCCTGTTCTGCCTTCTCCCATCTCGGGGTAGGCTCTTGGCATCCTCCTGGGCTTCTATGTCAACCTCCTCACTGGGGTTCCTGACCCCAGAGCCTCTCCTCTCACTCTGCAGTGGATTAAAGCTTGCCACTTCCTTGCTTAAAATTCCTCTGTGGTTTCTCATTTCCTTCTTCAGGAGGTTATGAGCTATTTTTAGCATCATGACCTTTCTCTTCAAAAGTGTTTCACACATAGAACTCCATTGTGTGAGGCAGATACGCTGCACTGCTCTGGTTTCAGTTCGGTTGCTCAGTCATGTCTGACTCTGCGACCCCATGGACTGCAGCACACCAGGCTTCCCTGTCCATCACCAACTCCCAGAGCTTGCTCAAACTCATGTCCATCAAGTCGGGGATGCCATCCAACCATCTCATCCTCTGTCTGTCTTAGGTGAACCTATGGGTCCGGGATCCTCCCCTGCTCAGCTACTCGGTTCCTGCCTGGGGGCCCCTGAGTCACTTCCATAACCTCAGCACTAAAAAGAGACTGGTTGAAAATCAGTGATGACATAAAGTCCAAAGCACATGAATCAACGCACCAGGGTATTGAGATAGAATGACACTACCACCGTGATCACCCCTGCTATTATCATAGCTGGCACTTGAATTTTCATTAGAGGGGACACATTTTGAGAAAATACCTGTTAAGTCCTTAGTGAGAAGGTGTGAACCCCAAGGCTTAAGCCTTGGCTGTTACCTAGTTTTCAGAGGATTAAACTGATCTGTCTGTAAAATGAGGAGGGATTTCTGGTTCTTTGGGGAGGAAGAAGGCAGATGAAAAAGAAGATAGACAAGAGAGGGACGAGAGAGGATCTGGAGGAGGTTATGAAGAGGAATGCAATTTGCAAAAAATAAAACCAAAAATTGTATAAAAATCCTGGTGACAGAGTAACTCCTCCCTAGCCCCCAGTTCTTGAGTGTGCATGTGGGTGTGCTAAGTCGCTTCAATGGTGTCCAACTCTTTGTGACCCTATGGACTTGTAGCCCACCAGGCTCCTCTGTCCATGGGATTCTCCAGGCAGCAATAGTGGAGTGGGCTGCCATTCCCTCCTCCAGGAGATCTTCCCGACCCGGGGACTGAACCAGGGTCTCTCATGTCTCCTGCGCTGGCAGGCAGGTTCTCTACCACTAGCACCACCTGGGACTCTCATTCTTAAGTAAATTCATTATGTAATCACTTCATGGAAGTTCTTTGGAAAATGTAAAGAACTGACTTTTGCATCTATATCAATGGAGAGGGTAGAAAAAATTAGTTTATACAGCTATAGGAGGTCAGAGTATAAAGGACCCTGGAGAATGTAAGACCTAGACACTCACAGAAAAAAATGCAGAGAAGGATAGGTGATCCCCTCAAATGAAGGTTTGAGGGACTCTTCAAATAGACGAATTTCTACTGCCCTCAAGGACCCCATTGAAAATCATTAGTGATGTGATTTTTGAAACTTATTAACCACATTCAGAAAATGTCAATGATGAAACTAACCTCTCTGACTGGAGGCTGATTCTAAAAGAACAAAGCACATGGGATGTTCAGAGCACCTTAAGTTGCAAGGGAAATCAAACTCTCTCAGACTTGGCTCCCCCAAAAGTTCATAATATAGATATGCTCATTATTGTCTTAATTTTTATTGGATATAGCTGATTTGAAATGCTGTGTTTGTTTTTTTGCTGTATAGCAAAGTCAGTCAGTCATGTCTATGCATATATCCACACTTTTATAGATTCTCTTCCCATAGAGGTCAGTGCAGAGTATTGAGAAGAGTTCCCTGTATTAGTTATCTATTTTATATATAGTAGTGTGTACAGTTATACTCATTAAGATAAAGGAAAGAGTCAGGAGTTTGCAATACTGAAAAGTTTTCAAACAGAAGTTCTCTTAGCCACATGGCTTCTCTACGTTACTTCTAAGAACCTCTCCAAACTTTCTTCACACTAGTTTTTTTCTCTTTCCTTATCACTATTCATATAATTGAAAATAATTACCAGGCCCAAGTTTCTATAACATTCTAGTCCCCATACTCACAACCACTGGACTGACTTGATGTCAATAAATTAAAATTAGATTAAGGGCAAATATATTTGGCATGGCCCACACCTGAGTCAGCTAACACTGGCCAAGAGAATGAAGTCCCACCACAAACAAGGTCTCTGGGCAGTGGCAGTAAGTGTAGTTATTCACATACCTCCTCTTTCTTCATTCTGTTGCCCTGGCTGGGAATCTACTTGCAGAGAAATGCTTAGATATTTCCAGAAGATGCCACTTTGGCTTTTCTTTGGTGGTGGGTTTCCCAGGTCGAACTAGTGATAAAGAACCTGCCTGCCAGTGCAGAAGATGAAAGAGATGTGGTTTCAGTCTCTGGATCAGGAAGATCCCTTGGAGGAAGGCATGGCAACCCACTTCAGTATTCTTACCTGGGAAATCCCATGGAAAGAGGAGACTGATGGGCTGCAGTCTTTGGGGTCTCAGAATCTGACACGACTGAAGCGACCTAGCAGATCACACAGTTTGGTGGTACATGGAGAAACCAGAGACAAAATCTTCGATTATAAGTGAAAGTGAAAGTCAATCATTCATGTCTGACTCTTTGCAACGCCATGGACTGTACAGTCCATGGAATTCTCTGGGCCAGAATACTGGAGTGAGTAGCCTTTCCCTTCTCTAGGGAATCTTCCCAACCCAGGGATTGAACCCAGGTCTTCCGCATTGCAGGTGGATTCTTTACCAGCTAAACCATAAGGGAAGCCCTTGGTTATGAATGAAAGGTCTGTAAGTGGAGCTACAATACCTCTGGGGCACTCAAGGATTTCACATTTGTGGTTTAGTTGCTAACTCATGTCTGACTCTTTTATAACCCCATGGACTGTAGCCCATCAGGCTACTCTCTGTCTATGGGATTGTCCAGGCAAGGGGATCTTCCCGACATGATGATTGAACCCATGCCTCTTGCTTTGGCAGGTAGATTCTTTACCACTGAGCCACCAGGGAAGCCCCAAAGGATTTCACAACTAGATCTCAGATTTGAGAACAGTTTTCCCACTGAGAATTTGTGTCTCTGACATCAGTCTCTGTAAGGCAGGCACGTTGTCTTTTATATAATACATATATTCCTTAAAGGTTGTGTTTGAATCAAATTTTTATGTTGGAAGACAGTTCTAATCTCAGTTTCTTCACCTACGTATGGGAAAAATCAAATTCCATTTCAGACTCAATGGGAAGCATTATTTTATTTAAGGAGCCATACTGTGAATTTTCTCTCTGGTTGGACTCCTGGTTCACTAATTCATTTGTTTTGCAAATTTGGATTTTCATTCATCAGACCTTCTTGAATCCATCTTAGAAAGCAAACTGTAGCTTTGGAGAGAGTCAAAGTGGCAGAAAAATAAAAGTACTTATAAGCTGAATGTGAAACCCAGAACTCTAAGTTCCATTCAACAATTCAAGTAAATTGCATCAATTCAAGAATGATCATCAGTGATCCAAAGTAAGTGAGTTCTTTTATTTTTCCCAAGTTCTTTGCATTTTAATGGTCTCTGCCTTTGTAAGTAACAAGCAAGCCTCTGTAAAGAACCCATTTCAATTCTCTGTTGAAAAGCACCACTCTTCACCTTTGGAGGAATGGAGCTCATGGGCCTGAGTAAACAAATTGCAGATGGCATACCACATTCATTCAGAAAACTTGCTGATTACTCAGCATTATGGCATTTAATGCTACAAAGAAGTGAAGAGCTGAGCTGCTACATCAAATTCTCAAGAGAATCCAATGTCTCCACCTGTGGGATGGCTAGAGATAACAGGCAATTGTGTCCAGAAATGCAATTACCAGAAGCAAAGTAAAAAGATTTACTCTCTTTCATGAGGAATGGAATCATGAAAAGGGTCTTTCATTATGGACCAAGTATATACTCAAGGCTTGGTTTATTCTGTCTTAATGCCCAGTAATGGTCTGATCTTCTCCATTATATACTCACTGGGTGCCACATGGCTTTATCATTTACATCTAAAATAGCATCTTACTCCTCTCTCCCAGCACTTACCTACTCTGTTGTGCCAGCAGTAAGATAGAGCCACTGTAAATAAATAAGGCTTGTATTTATTTTTCCAAAAGGATGAGTCCTTCAGAATCCTCTCTCCTCCCAAAACATTATTATTACCATCATAAAAATAACCCAATTAGATTGAGAACCATCAAAATACTCCAAACTTTGAGGGGAAGGTAGCATACAGTAATCAATAAAAGTCTAAGCATATTGTTGATGATCTTTACCAATCTGTAGCTAGGTAGAAAATATTGCCCCTGTTTTATTGATGAGGAAAGAAAGACTGACTCTTACCTGCCTAAAAGGCAGATTTAAAATGTCTATGTCATTTCTTTAAAATATTCATGAAATAGTTGTCTTCTCTTTATGCTACTGACATGGTTTCAATGACCGAGTCCACCCCTTTGATTCCCCAATATTCAGGATATCAAACGTACCCTTCCTGATAAAATCTCTGTGATGATGCAGCACAGGAAAATCTTCCTTCTGCCCTTTTAGGTTCAGTGACTGGGTCTGAGAATTAAACTAACATAAGAGAGGTTCATAGGAGAAAAGCATAGAGATTGCACTTAATAATTTTATGTGCATGAGAGCCTTCATAAGAAAACTGAAGACCCAGAGAAGCCAGTAGGTCCAAAAGCTCTGTAAACAAACAATAAATTGTAACCGGACAAAGTGGCTTGGGCAACAGGGGCAGTAAATTGTAGGACACTGACTAGGAAATACGGGGGGGTGGGGGGTAAGTAATGGAAGATAAGGTTGATTTAGAAGATTTGTTTGTACAGATACTCTTCAGCATTGACTCCCAGTTTCCAGTGAAAAGAATGTTCTCTTCCTGGTACATGAGGTGACCTTTCTCATGAGAAATTTTATGACCTGCTTTTAGATAGAAAGACGGAGATCAGAAAGCTTTTCCTATATCTGCTCTTTCTCAAGTGTCTTCAGCTCAAAATAATCAATGTACCAAAGTGGTATATTTTAGACTGATGTGTTCTGAATGCTTTCAACGACAAGAGACCCAATATACTTTAAAGAATGACTAGGATCTATTCTTTTTGACTTCAGACTGGAGGCAATCGGGGTCATCATAAACCGATAGGAATATAATCAGACACCCCCTCTCTTCTCTTCGGAAACACTTAGGGTAGAAGACAATGATGACTGGGTCAAAAATAGTATAGAAAGATTTCAGAAATGATGGTTTCTTACAAGTCGAAAAAATATTTGGCAGAAAGGAAAACTGAAAGGCCTCCATAATAAGTATGAAACTCACAAAGGGCAACAGAGTCAGTATGGGTTCAGATGAAATATGATGCACTCAACAGGGCTTCCATGGTGGCTCAGTGGTAAAGAATCTGCCTGCCAGTGCAGGAGACATGGGTCTGACCCCTGACCCAGGAAGATCTCACATGCAGCGGAGGAACTAAGCCCGTGTGCCAGATCTCCTGGGTCCGTGCTCTAGAACGCTGGAGCCACACTACAGAAGCCCGCATTCCTAGAGCCCGTGCTCTGCAATGAGAAAAGTCACCACAGTGAGAAGCCGGGCACCACACCTAGAGAGTAGCCCCTGCTGGCCGCAACCAGAGAAAAGCCCGTGCCGCAAGGAAGACTCAGTGCAGTCAAAACTTAAGAAATAACATTAATCTAAAAGATTCACTCAAGAAAACACAACCCAATATCATTCCCCTGATCTCTGTGTCCTTGGGCAGCTCACCCCACTGCTCCTGGACCTCAGCTCTCTGTATGTAAAATATTTTAAGAAAACTGCAGAAATGTCTAATCCATTCTCCAGGTTCCAAGTCCTGGAGAGAATGAAACTTGAGGAACTGGTGAGTTTGGTGGGGGGGCTGGNAGGAGTAGATTCCATAGAGAAGATAAAAAATATTTACCATTTGCAAATATAAAAGCACCCTTTGCCTACAAAGGGGAGACCACTTGCAAGCATGCATCTATTATTTAGGAAGCATGTATTTACTTTTAAGTGTCTGTGGTTTAATAAGCATCCAGTGGCAGATGGATATCCCTTTCTTCACAAACAGACCTCCAAGGAGGACTCAAAAGCTGTATTTCTCCACTCCTTGCCTGGCAGGTCTCAGAAGGTCAAGGTTCTGTGTTGCCCTGGCAACAGCTGATAGCATCAGTACCACCTGAAGCCACCCAGGGGGCTGCCGGCTCAGCAGCACTGTAAGTGGTTATGATGTTATCCCAGTTGCTGGGGAAACGCACAACCTTGCACCAGGCAGGTGGGTAACTGTGGAGTTGATTTTCAACCATTTTGCCTTTAACAGTCTATACTGGCAAATGAATTCATCTCTGCATAAATTCTGTGAACAATTGGGAATCTTAAAGAGTTTTAGTTGTATATTCTCTTTTTTAAAAGCTCTTAAATGGCTCACCTTTGCCACCTGAAATACAGTGCTTATCCATGAAAAAAATAAAAACAGGTTTATTATTGTTCTATTTTAAACGAAATTGCCACCCACACTAAAGTATGTTAGAGTTATTCCTCTAACTCTTCCCTGGAGTCTCTGCCCACCTGATCAAGTCTTTAGATTTTTTTTTTTTTATGTTGCTCTTTGCTATATCTGCAGGAAAAAAAAAATGTCTTAAGATAATATTGGATCTTTAAAAGTAGATTCATAAAAGCAGAGAAGTCCTGTTCACCATTTGAGTCATCCTTGATTGGCTCTCCTTTAAAATGCATCTTCTGTCTTTCTTATAACCAAGGGCTTTAAAATTCAAATGTTCATGAACACCAGCTTTATTAAAATTAGGGCTTGGGGAAATGGCTTGGAAAAGGAAGAAAAGAATATTACCCAACCATTTAAAAGATGCTAATTAATGAAGTTCCAAAGCCCAAAGAGGACATTTGATACAGCAAGTGTTTCTCTACCAATGAGGAATAGAACTCATGTAAAAACAACAACAAAAAAGCCCAGAATAAAATAAAATTGAAGTAGATTAACCCAAATCTTCCCCTAGGTGCTGGGGTGGCCTCAGGAGCTCTGTTAAATTGCAAGAGCTTAAGTTTGCCCGCCTTCCTGCTGAACACATTAACATTTTCTGGTTCATCTCCATGTCAGACTTTTAGCTGTTGCAAACCTGTCTGGAATGTTCCGTGGAAGGCATCTCACCCATTCGATATTCATCCACTGCCTGTCCTCAGCAGTTATCACATACTCAGCCCTGATGAAGGCAGGAAATGGGAGGCTACCCAGATGGATGGCTCCGGTCTGCCCCATCCCTCTTAGCCAGAAGCTCCTTTCATTTTTAACTATGGAGTCATTGTTGTTTCTGAGTCAAATCCAAGTCTTTGGAGACTCTATGGAGAGTAGCACACGAGGATCTTCTCTCTATAAGATTTCCCAGGCAAGAATACTGGAGGGGTTGCCATTTCCTTCTCCAGGGAATCTTCCCAGCCCAGGGATGGAGCCTGCATCTCCTGCGCTGCAGGCAGCTTCTTTACTCTCGAGCCTCCAGGGAGGACGTTATGGAGTTAGGAAGACATTGCTCTCTGCACTCTGCACCCCTCTTTCCTCACTCATGCGCTGAAACTTAAAATTGGGAGCTGCCAGCAATATCCACCCTGTCCTGTATGTTAAAATATCCCTGGAGCTTTTCAAAGCGCCCACAGCTAAGCTTCTATTAATCTTAGCAATGTTTCTCCACACTCAACAGTGTTAGTTATGTTAGATTTTATCTTTTTATTACTGCATTTGATGGTAGTCTTGTCCCTGCACTCTACAGGAATATCTTTCTCTCTCTTTCTTTCTCTCTCTCTCTCTCCGGATATTGCTGCAGGCCAAAACATGGAAAATCTTCATTGAACAAAAAATAGATTCCTTGGTACACAAATAAATAAATAGCCCCAGCTGTATAACAGAAAATCATTCTCTGGGGTCTGATAAGGATCTTCTAATGCTGAGATTATCAATCAGATGATCCATTGGACTGTGTAATAAAAGTGCTGGAATTAGAGGAAAGGCATGCTTCGCCTTTGAATGAGAATGGGATAGTCCATTGAATGAGGGCTGGAGCAAGGGAAGAAGGGACTGTAGGCTGGAAGTCAACCTCAGGTCTCTGGAAACGAGGTTCGGAAGGCAATGTGAACAGTCTGCTGCTCCCAAAATACCCAAATGTACCCAAATGTCCCTCCTGTCATGTTCCACCATCCCTAGTCCATGGCCGGATCTCACATTTTGTAGTCCAAGGGAGCTGTGTGAGGGGAATGGGTGTCCCCACACCTTTCTTTATGTTGTGCTGTCTTCTAGATACTCTTCCCCTTCCTTTCCACTCATTTGTCTCTTGGTAATTAAAGTTAACATTGAGATCAAAAGGAGCTAAGGTTACCTTGTATCAGGCACCTTGCTGCATGCGCTGTAGATTTCATTCCTGTTTGCCACATTCCTATGTGGTAGTTATTCTATCTCCTGCTTTTGAGATGAAGAGTCAGGGTCTTGGAGAGGTTAGGAGCAGTAGAGAAGGGATTTATTCATCCCAAGCTCATGTTCACAATAGATCCTGCTCAAAAGTTTTAGGGACAGTTTCCGTAACTCACCAGAAAGGATGTTTCTCACCAGAGCTCACCAGGAAGGATGTTCGTGCACAGCCCATCAGCACTGTTCAGTTATCTTGTGTAACTTTCTCTAGGATCTATTTTCTTCTCTGGACAATATTACTGGAAAATGTGGTACATGGAAGTACAGGAACTACGTCTGATCTGTCTTCACCTGGGAAATTACCAGGAACTCCCCAGTGACTCCGTAAATATTTATGAAAAGGAAGAATAACTGATCAAGTCAATAAAGGGTGAGGTAAAATAGCACAACCCAGAAGCTCACCAGATACAGAGACCCGTATTCTCCCTTGTCGGCTGATTACGATGACAGAACTTTTCCTTTCATCAAGGGGTTCAAAAAGGTTATCCAGAGTCTGTGTCAGGGAGAGTGTAGCGGCTGGAACCTTCACTCAGCAGAAGGGTAACCCACCCTACATAGTGCTACCGAGGCCTTGTCTAACCAGAAGGGGAGTGACCACATTGGAACCTTGAACCATCTACTCTCTTATCCTCCAGGAATGCAAGGTAAGAACCAAGGGGTCCTGGGGTACGTGGAGAGCAGGGTGATCTGGGCCCTGCGCAGCTGGTAGAGGAAAGTGGTGTGTCCCAGGGTCTCTTGTCTGGACCAGATGGATGTGCAGAGAAGCAGCTGCCACCGGGGTAACTCTCTGGCTATTAAATGTCACATAGCCAGGCCTCCCAGCTGACGTAGGGGTAAAGAATCCACCAATGCAGGAGATGCTAGTCTGATCCTTGGGGCAGGAAGATCCCTTGGAGGAGGAAATGGCAACCCACTCCAGTCTTCTTGCCTGGAGACTCCCATGGACAGAGGAGCCTGGCGGGCTATGGTTCATGGGGTCTCAAAGAATCGGACACAAGTGAGCAACTGAACACAGTGATACTAACTGACTGAACACTTCAGTGGCAGAACAGGGCCCTCTGTTTAGCTCTCCCTTAGGCATAGGCGGTCTCTGTCTCTCATTGTCCCTCAAAATGCAACTTAATGTAAATAACTAAGTTAACTAAACGTTGATGTGGCATATGGGGCTGCCCTCGAGGAGTCTGGGGAGGCATTGCTAAACAGACTCAGGAATTCCAAAGCTGCAGAAGCTCCCTGGAAAAGGAGATGCACCAAGTGTGTTGGAGTACATCATCTGAAAATCCATACCACTGGCAGAAAGGGTGAGTGTGCGTGTGTGTGTGTGTGTGTGCATAGTCACTCAGATTCTTTGTATAGCCTGCCAGGCTCCTCTGTCCATGGGATTTCCCAGTGGGTTGCTTTTTCCTCCTCCAGGCAGGTCATTTTTGAAAAGACGTGACTGTTCAGAGAAATAATTTTTTTCTAGATTATACATGATTAAAAAAAACTGAGTCTGAATATATTCTCAAAATAATACAGACTGAATTCTCGGGCTAAAATGTCCTATTTGTCACTTACTCCCTGAGCATCTTTCAGCAAGTTAATCAACCTCCCTGATCTCTGATTCAATATCTTCTAAATCCCATAAATGGATATGCATATGCATTTGTTGTGAAATAAAATCAGAATATGAAAAAATCCTCTGTAAAAAATAAAATCGCATAAATATATTAATAATATGAAGAAAATGAAGGAAGAAAAGTGTAGTAAGGAGAAATTGGCCTTCATCTAAGGGTAAATGATATGATAAATTCTATTCTTAAGAGGCCAGAGGAAGATGAATTGCAGAAGTCAGGTGAAATATATTTACTATCATCAATGATGGATTTAATCATATAGGTTTCATTATAGTTGTGTGTAATAAGTACAATATAGCTATAGCATGATCACTCTGTCCAGCAGTGTCAGCGCTAACCCAAAGGTTGTCATCACCTTTGATGTTTAGGGTAGTCAGATTTTACTAATATAGAATTATTTGGGGAGACATAGTAATACTGGGGTCTACATGATGTAATTTAGCCACTTGGATGGCCTGACCCTTTGCCATGGATTTCCATAGGGATGGATGGCGGATGGATGAACTGTGGAATATGAATGGAATGAAAGAAGGAAGGAAGGAAGGAGGAAAGAACATTTTCCATTACCTTAATGGCCCTATTGGCTTGAGTGCTTTGAATAGAGGACAGGGTTTTCATTTTTAAAAGTGCAAGATCCTTCTAGAGTATCATCTTCTCTATGCTCACCAAGAACTTTTATTTTACTATGACCAAAGTGATGTCCTAGGATGGCTAAATGACTTGTCCAAAATCAAACAAGCTGTTGACAAAGTGGGGGTTAGCACATAGGACTTAAAATCTACAAATTTGTCCCCATACTGTGGGAGAGAGCAAACTTTTCAAATTCAGTTAGCAGTTTTCAAGTTCTCATGGTTCTTGGTATGAAAACTAGGTGTCAGGGGAAGCAGATAAAAACAACTAAAAATAGAATGACCACATGTCTTGATTGTCCAGGACAGTACCCGTTTCCATTCATCATCTTGGCAAGATTAGTAATAATATGCCTTTTCAGTCTCAAAATATCTTGGTTTGGGACTTCCTTGGTGGTCCAGTGGTTAAGACTCTGCCCCCAGTGCAGGGGGCAGGTGTTCAATCCCTGGTCTGGGAACTAAGATCCCACATGGCACATGGATCAACCAAAGAGTATTCTTGGTTTAGATCTTACATGCAAACCACTGTTTATGAGTTGAACAGCCTATAATCTAACTAGGGGTAGTAGACCAGCTATAACAAGATAGATAGATAAATAGATAGATACATACATATAAATATAAGATATCTATGTATTTTATGTATATAATATACATTAGACATGTATTTTTATATAATTATGTATCATACATAACCATATATAATATATATCATGGCGCTTCCCTGGTGATTCAGCAGTAAAGAATCTGCCTGCAATGCAGGAGATGCAGGAGATGTGAGTTTGATCCCTGGGCCAGGAATATCCTCTAAGATCCCCTGGTGGAGGAACCACCTCTAGTATTCTTGCCTGGAGAATACCATGGACTGAGGAGCCTTGTGGGCTATAGTCTACAGCGTTGCAAAGAGTCGGACATGACTAAAGTGACTGAGCATGCACAATATATATCACAGAAAGGAAGGGTATATGCATAATTTCATTTTTAAATTCATATAATTTAATTATTGTACATGTACAATTTTTTTTCAGTTGAGTTCTTCTGCTAAGTCACTGATTAGATAAATTCAAGTTAAATGGGTATGCCTCCTGCAAGAAAAAGGGGCTTCCTAAGAATCTGTCAACTCACACATCCTTCCCAAGCTCACCAAATATTCCCACACCTGCTCACACTTCCTCATACGACAGAGATAAGGGAAGAAAGAAAGTAGTGCTATTTGAAATAGCACCACCACAGGGACTCTGGATAGTCCCACTGCAAGGAGACTGAACTAGGCAATCCTAAAGGCAATCAGCCCTGAATACCCATTGGAAGGACTGATGCTGAAGCTGAAGCTCCAATACTTCAGCCAACTGATGCGAAGAGCGAATTCACTGGGAAAGACCCAGATTCTGGAAAAGATTGAGGGCAAGAGGAGCAGGGGGCTACAGAGGAGGAAATGGTTGGGTGGCATCACTGACTAAATGGACATGAGTTTGAGCAAATTCTGGGAAATAGTGAAGGACAGGAAAGCATCGTGTGCTGCAATGCTTGCGGTTGCAAAAGGGGAGGATCTCCAGGGGAAGGAGAGCAAAAACAACTAAAAATGGGATGACCCTATGTCCTGATTATCTAGAACGGCCCCTAGTTACACTCTTCATGGCGGCAAAATTATTAATAATATTCATTTTCAGTCTCAAAAGGTTTGGACCTTACATAGAAACCTTTGCACTTGCTGCTTGTGCTAGCACACATGGGCTATATGCACTAGCAACCACACAACCGCTCTCCCCAATTATGTGAATACTTAGCTGTCTTAGCATTCCTGTCTACAATGAAATATCCCATTCTTAAAGATCACCTTCCTTATGACTTCATTTGATGTGGTCTCAATCCCTTCCTGTATCGCTTGATTGCACTGCCCTATTCTATTTCCTTCAAGAGTTTATTCATATCTGGATTTCAGGTGGATGTTCTTTATTTTTCTTTCTCCTTTCTCTAACGCAAGTTCTATGGAGATAGGTACCCAGTCTGTCATACCCATCCTTGTATTTCCAATCTTTCATAGAGCACTTGACACCTAACAGACATTTAAATAATCATTGAGTGAACAATTGAATGATGAATGAAGGACGCACAGTAGAATCTGCCTGAGCCATAATGAAACAATCAGATCATTTGTTTGTCCATGAAGCCTTGCCTGACCAACGAGCCCGTAGTCATTTTCCCATGTATAAAGTGCCCAAAACAGTTCTTTGTGCCTCTTATGAAGTTTTGTCTTGGTTAGGTTGTCTTGAAGGTTGTCTTAGTTTTGTCTTGAAGTTTGTCTTCTCCTTAGGGGTCTGGATCTCAGCTCCTTGCTGGGCATCCTCTGAAACCCACAGCACCGCTGTTAACTGGGCTACCTTCCCTCCTCAGAGATCTATGCCCTACTCCGTAAGACCCCCTCCTCCATACCCCTGGGTTCTAATAGCCCCTTTCCTCTGTTGATGGACATTTAGGTTGCTTCCATGTCCTGGCTGTGGCAAATAGTGCTATTATAAACATCCATTAACAGAGAAATGGATAAGAAGGTGTGGTACATGTATACAATATTCAATGGATTATTACTCAGCCATAAAAAGGGACAAAATTGGGTCATTTGCAGAGATGTGGATGGACCTAGACACTGTCATATAAAGTGAAGTAAGTCAGAATCACTGCAGATGGTGACTGCAGCCATGAAATTAAAAGACGCTTACTCCTTGGAAGAAAAGTTATGACCAACCTAAATGGTATATTCAAAAGCAGAGACATTACCTTGCCGACTAAGGTCCGTCTAGTCAAGGCTATGGTTTTTCCTGTGGTCATGTATGGATGTGAGAGTTGGACTGTGAAGAAGGCTGAGCACCGAAGAATTGATGCGTTTGAACTGTGGTGTTGGAGAAGACTCTTGAGAGTCCCTGGGACTGCAAGGAGATCCAACCAGTCCATTCTGAAGGAGATCAACCCTGGGATTTCTTTGGAAGGAAGGATGCTAAAGCTGAAACTCCAGTACTTTGGCCGCCTCATGCAAAGGTTTGACTCATTGGAAAAGACTCTGATGCTGGGAGGGATTGGGGGCAGGAGGAGAAGGGGACGACCCAGGATGAGATGGCTGGATGGCATCACAGACTCAGTGGACATGAATCTGAGCAAACTCTGGGAGGTAGTGAAGGACAGGGAATCCTGGCAGGCTATAGTCCTTGGGGTCGCAAACCTAGGGCATGACTTAGGGACTGAAAAACAACACCAACAGTACTCCGAATATCCATGTATTTTGGATACAACGTCTTTTCTCTTCCCAGCTTTCTGTTCCATTGTGTCTCTCCATCTCTCTGACATTATCTCTTCTTCCTTTTCTGTCTTCCTGTCTCTGTGTCCTTCGCTTTCCATTCTGGCCTCTGACTCTCTTCATCCCCCACTTTTCCAGGATGCTGAATGAAAAATAGCAAAACCTTGATCTTTGACCCTTTCTTTTCCTGCTGCTGCTGCTGCTAAGTCACTTCAGTCATGTCCGAGCCCACTAGGCTCCTCTGAACCTGGGATTCTCCAGGCAAGAATACTGGAGTGGGTTGCCATTTCCTTCTCCAATCCATGAAAGTGAAAAGCGAAAGTGAAGTCACTCAGTCGGAGCCCGACTCTTAACAACCCCATGGACTGCAGCCCACCAGGCTCCTCCGTCCATGGGATTTTCCAGGCAAGAGTACTGGAGTGGGTTGCCATTGCTTTCTCTGAGTCCATCAACTCTCTTGAGACAAGATCTTTCTTCAGTTATGCTAATATAATTGATTGGAGTCTGGGATTTTGCTTTTTTTTTTTTTTTTTCCCCATCAATCACCTTCCAGCTGGGCCTTTGTAATGTTACACCACTGCCTACTTGATTAGACTTGGGTGATCCCCAAGGCTCTGCAGCCACACAGACATGCAGGCCATTTGAGGAGAGCTTAATTCCACAGATGGTTAATCTCATTTTTTATGTGTTGATTTTTCCTACTTTCTCTCACAGAGGGTAATTTATTTCTAAGTTCCAGGAGCACTTCATTGTAACCTCTCATTTACAGACTATAATAATAATAATAACCATCATTTATTGAGTGCTTATTATGCATCAATCATAGTGTTAAGTGCTGTGTGTAAGTTCATTGATTTAATTTCCACAATAACCTGATGAGATATAGGTTTTGTTTGTTTTTTAAATGAAAAAAAAAAATTTTTTTTGCTGTACTTTGTTCTTGGTAAATTCAAGGTTCTTGCTTCATCGTGAAAAGATTTGGAGATAGATAAGAAGTGGATTTATTTAGAGGGAAACACTTGACAGAGTGTGGGCCATTTGAGAAGGCAAGAATCCTCAAAATATGGTGTGGTCAGTTTTTATGGGCTGGGTAATTTTATAGGCTAATGAATGGGAGTTATTCCAATTATTTGGAGGAAGGAGCAAGAATTTCCAGGAATTGGGCCACAATCCACTTTTTGACTTTTTATGGTTGGCCTCAGAACTGCCATGGCATTGGTGGGTTCATTTAGATACTAATGTATTACAATGAGCATATAATGAAGGTCAGGGTCTACTGGAAGTCACTTCTTGTGCCATCTTGGCCCCATTTGATTCTAACCAGTCTTTGTCACATCCTATGTCATTCTTTTAAAGGTTTTGTGCCCTGCCCCCTTCCTCCTGTTTCAACTTTACAGATGAGAAAAACAAGGCCTAGAGAGATTAATGAAACTTCCAAAGATACTGATAGGAATTAAACTCTTAATTTCCCTTTCTGTCATTATGCTTCTGAGCATATTGTAACTGGATACCACTTGCCTCAAAGGCCAGTCCTGCAGCCAGAGAAAGTTCCATGACCTTCCTACCCAAAGCTCCATCAATTCCTCAGCTATTATTTCTCCTTCTCCATTATCCTAGGACAAGTAGACATCATCACTGCTTCAGACATACCTTGCTCAAGTTATAACAAAAATTTATTCAGAAAGGGAGACACATTTTTGTAAAGCAGTTTACAAAATTAACTCCCAACAAACTGATAAAAACAACACATTTAAAAGTGGTACAGAAAAGAAACCTCAGACGGCAAGAGTTTGGGGCACTCGATGCCATTGTCACATAGGAGATGTGCCCTAATGAAAAAGTTAATCCTGATCGAGAAGAGTTAGAGGATGGGAAATGCTCTGAGCCAAGTTTCAGAGGCAGGAATGCACCTGCCACCGCTGGAGACCAACGAGAACAGTGTTCTCACAGAAGAATCAGGAGAAGATACTATTTGAAGACTATAGCACATCATAGAGCTGCATGAAATGTCAAGATGAGAAATCTAGTATGCAGATTAAGGGCATAATATTCTATTGAAAAAATAGTATGTATTCAACTTTCTTAGCCTAAGCCAGTAATCATTATCACACAGATATTGCTCAAACTCATGGCCATAACCATGCACAAGCCAATCAATCATGTCAACCACGAAGCATCAGTAGCAAATGCCTATTGGATCAGCAAATTAACATCTTAAATTAGACAGCAAACTACACAAAGGTGAAAGATCTCAAATGTTGGCACTTAGGCACACAGTCCCGTGCTCCAACCAAAGTGACCTTTCTAGTCGGCAAGAAATTAATCATGTCCTTCCACAACAGATCCTCCAGTAAGTTGCCACGGATGTAGGGTCCAAGCTCTACAACATGGCACACACTCCTTTCCATAGCCAGCTACAATCTATCTTGAACCCTAAAGCCCAGCTCTGTTCACTGTTTGCAATCCATTCCCATTTCAATAGATTTCTTCCCTTGTGGTTCAGAATCTGCCTGCAGTGCAAGAGACCCAAGTTCAACCTCTGGGTCAGGAAAATCCCCTGGAGAAAGGAATAGCTACCCACACCAGAGTCCTTGCCTGGAGAATTCCATTGTCAGAGAAGCCTGGTGGGCTACAGTCCAGAGATCGAAAAGACTCAGACACGACTGAGCAACAAATACTTTCTTTTCACTTTCTACAGATTTGCACATGCCATAGCTTCTGCCTGGAAACACCTTCTTTTAAAAGTGTGTGGCAGTGTTTCAAAAAATAATTCAGTAATTTATTGAAAGTTCATACAATTTTTGTATTTTATTACATTTATTAAGGATTTGGGCTTCCTAGGTGGCACTAGTAGTAAAGAATCCTCCTGCCAGTGCAGGAGATGACAGAGATGCAGGTTTGATACCTGGATCAGGAAGATCCCCTGGAGAAGGAAATGGTAACCCACTCCAGTATTCTTGCCTGGAGAATCCCATGGAGAGAGGAGCCTGGTGGGCTACAGTCCATGGAGTCCCAAGGAGTCAGACACAACTGAGCAACTGAGCACACACACACATTAAGCATTTATTTTTTACCCAGCATTGGGTTTGGATAAGCCTCAAAATAGTTTGTTAAGGGAGCTATTATAAGTATCCCCACTTTATGGATGAGAAAACTGAGGTCTAAAGATCTTAAGATATCTTCTTAAAGGCAAAATCCATAAAAAATAGAGTCAAGATCGGAACCCAGCTTCCCATGTGTGCTCTCAACTTCCAAAGCATGTTACCTGTTGTGCAAACATGGGAGACTCCTGGGAGAGACCCTGGACATAAAACACAGCACAATCTTGCTGTAAAATGCAGACACCACCACTGCTTGGGGACTCATAATAAAAAATAACATATGTCCAGGAAGATGAGTCCAGAAAAACTTTCCCCAGGGAAGGAGCAGTTGTATTTCTCACTTGAAAATTCCATTATCAGAGGTGCCTATTGAAAATTCCATTTATTCAGTGGGTTCTACTCCAAGTGTGGGTTCTCAATGCCCACTTGGTCTTGCCAAATATTGAGCCCATTACCTGGTCTGAGGCAGGCTCATAGATTTCTTCTCCTCCTCCCTGTCTCCTGGGGATAGCTCTGTTTATACTGTAGTATGCCTCATCTCTTTCTCCCTCAGTATTTTAAATGGGAATGTCAATATCACTGCACAAAGGCTCACGGGTCCCCAGGGAATTGCCAGTCCCATCCATAATGGGCCCTTTACACTGAGGAGACTGAATAGCTATGGTGTGATATACTAGAGGGGAAAAAGAGCCTCGAGTGACAGCATTGCTTAGAGCAGTGTTTCCCAAGTGCTCCACAGAGTAGACTCTGTGAAATGCTCCGTGATAAAATGTTTGCAATCACTGAACCCCACACTTCATATGTTTTATAAATACTACATTTCTATCACTCTACACTTGAATACTGAAGGCTCTGAGAAGTCCTGCAAGGCGGACCTTAACCCAAGTTTCTGAATTCACCTGGGTTCCAAACATGTCTTTCCTCACCTTTGATCTAAGATTTATTTGCCTGGTGACTCAGATGGTAAAGAAACTGCCTGCAATGTGGGAGACCCAGGTTTGATCCCTGAGTCAGGAAATTCCCCTGGAGAAGGGAATGGCAACCCATTCCAGTATTCTTGCCTGGAGAATCCCACGGACACAGGATTAATAACTCACAGAATTTGCATTACATGAATCACAGTTTGGGGGAACACTGATTTGAAACACTTACTTTAATTGCCTGTATTTAGACTGTCAGGTAATATCTAGAATTGTATCAGTGGGGAGAAGGAAAAGTTCAATTCACAAGGCCTTTGTATTCATGAAACGTTTATTAGAGTAACTGGCTCTTTCCTTTTCATCTTTTTCTTAAATTGCCTGCAGTCCAAGCAGCTACCAGCACTAGAAGAGGGGGGAGTAAGAATGTGCCCCAAATCGAGCTCTGGCCACCATATTTCTTCTTGTAAGGGAGTTTCCTTTTTGATGCCTCTTGGCTGTATCCCTTCTTTTCACTACTTTAATTCAAGTCATTGCACTACAACTATTGCAACAGGCTAAAGTCTATCTGCTCTCTGTTTCACCCCAGTCCAATCCAAATGGAATGCACACCGTAGACTTACTTGTTTTCCTAAAACACTACTTTGATCAAAGATGCCAACAAGGATCAGATTCTCTTATTATTCGACCACTTTCTGTTTATTGGCCTGCTAACTATCTTGCCTTTTCACACTGTTCATGGGGTTCTCAAGGCAAGAATACTGAAACAGTTTGCCGTTTCCTTCTCCAGTGGACCATGTTTTGTCAGAAGTCTCCACCATGACCCGTCCGTCTTGGGTGGCCCTACACGGCATGGCTCACAGTGTCATCGAGTTAGACAAGGCTGTGGTCCATGTGATCAGTTTGGTTAGTTTTCTGTGACTGTGGTTTTCATTCTGTCTGCCTTCTGATAAGAGGCCTGTGGAAGTTTCCTGATGGGAGAGACTGGCTGGGGGAATCTGGATCCTTTCTGATGGGCAGGGCCATACTCAGGAAATCTTTAATCCAATCTTCTGTGGATGGGCGGGGCTGTGTTCCCTCCGTATTGTTTGGCCTGAGGCCAAGCAATAGTAGGGGTGATGAAGGTGATGGCGGCCTCCTCCAAAAGGACTTTCACCCGCACTGCTGTATTTAGTGCAGCTGACTGCACAGCAGGCCGCTGTCGACCCACGCCTCCGCCGGAGACTCCTGGACACTCGCAGGCAAGTCTGGCTCGGTTTCTTCTGGGGACACTGCTCCTTTCTTCTGGCTCCTGAGGCACACAATTTCTGTTTGTGCCCTCCAAGAGTGACAAACCTAGAGAGCATGTTAAAAAGCAGAGACAAATACTTTGCTGACCAAGGTCCACCTAGTCAAAGCTATGGTTTTTCCAGTAGTCATGATGGATGCTAGAGTTGGACCATAAAGAAAGCTGAGTGTCGAAGAATTGATGCTTTTGAAGAAATGATGCTTTTGAACTGTGGTGTTGGAGAAGACACTTGAGAGTTCCTTGGACTGCAAGGAGATCAAACTAATCAATCCTAAAAGAAATCAGTCCTCAATATTCGTTGGAAGAACTGATGCTGAAGCTGAAGGTCCAATACTTTGCCCAGCTGATGCTTAGAACTGACTCATTTGAAAAGACCCTGATGCTGGGAAAGATTGAAGGCAGAGGATGAGATGGTTGGAGAGCAACACTGACTCGATGGACATGTGTTTGAGCAAGCTCTGGGAGTTGGTGATGGACAGGGAAACCTGTCCTGCTGTAATCCACAGAGTCACAAAGAGTCAGACACAACTGAGTGATTGAACTGAACTGAATTATCTTGCCTTCTCATGGTTACAAAGTGGCTACTGTAGCTCCAGACATCAGTAATCTTGAAGAAAAGATTGTTCCTTGTTATCTGTTGAATTGTACACCTTCACAATTTTTATGTTGAAGTCCTGATTCCCGGTACCTCAGAGTGTGACCTTGCTTAGAGACAGAGTCATTACAGAGTAATAAATTTTAAATGAAGTCTTTAAGGTTAATTTGACTGATGTCCTCATGAAAAGGCAAAATATGGATACAGATACATATACACAGGGAGAATTTTTAAGTGATCCTAAAGATGACCATCTAAAAGCTCAGACTAGAAGCTTGGCAGAGATTCTTTGTATCCTTTAGAAGGAACCAAACCTGCTAACACTTTGGTTTCAGACTTGTAACCTCTAGAACTGGAAAACAATATAGTTCTGTCATTTAAGCCACCCAGTTTGCGCTGCTTTGTTATAGCACCCCTAACAAACTAATCTCTTTCCTTTTCTTATTAGTTCTGAAAAACTACCCCAGAAGCCCCATAGAACACAGGTCCCCAACCCCCAGGCCATGGACCACTACTGGCCTGTTGCTTGTTAGGAAGTGGGTCACCCAGCAGGAAATGGGAGGCAGAAAGAGTAAGCAAAGCTTCCTCTCTATTTATAGCTCCTCCTCACCACTGGCATTTCTGCCTGAGTTCTGCCTGCTGCCAGACCAGCAGTAGCATTAGATTCTCCTGTTTGTTGTTCAGTTGCTAAATCGTATCTGACTCTTCGTGACCGCAATGGATTGCAGCACACCAGGCCTCCCTGACCTTCACAATTTCCTGGAGTTTGCTCAAACTCACATCCATTGAGTCAATGATGCCTTCCAACCATCTCATTCTCTGTCACCCCTTCTCCTCCTGCCCTCAATGTTTCCCAGCAACAGGGTCTTTCCCAATGAGTCAGCCCTTCACATCAGGTGGCCTAATATTGGAGCTTCAGCTTCAGTATCAGTCCTTCCAATGAATATTCAGGACTGATTATTCTCATAGGAGTGCAAACTCTACTGTGTACTGCACAGGTGAGGGATCTAGGTTCCAAGATCCTTATGTGAATCAGCCTGAAACCATTTATCTCCGTCTTTGGAAAAACAGTCTTCCCGGAAACTAGTCCCTGGTGCCTAAAACATTGGGAACCACTGCCCTAGAACCTTCCTCTCTATTGCATGTGATTGCATCATGAGTCCATGTTTAAATCAATTAGTGGGGAGGGAGAATTACATGATCTGATTAAACAGCTCATTATCCATCCCTGGGGCTGGATAAGGAGTCACCTTCCCTAGGCAAATAGGACAATGAACTTCTGAAAAAGAAAAAATCGAGCTGTATCTACATGGCCCAGGACAGAGAACTGGCTACTGAAGGGGTAATTACATCCACCAGGCACCAGGTACTGTGCAAGGCACTGGACCTTAAAGATTAATGAAGCGGAATCCTTGTTGCCAGAGTTCTCAGAAAATTTCACTGAGATTATCAAGAAACCAAGGAAGCAGGAAGAGAACTTGGAAAGATGCTTCTAAATCAAAGTCATTGGAAGAGTTTCAGAAAGGTGGGGACCCGTCAAGTGTAGCAGAAAGCACAGGCGACATGAGGACAGGGAAGAAACATTGCATTTAGCAATAAAGGCTTCAAGAGTAATTTCAGTGAAGATCTGATGCAGACAACATGCCTACTTCAATAGACTGGTAAGCAAACAGGAAATAAGGAATTAAGGTGGCATTAGTTGAGTCATTCCTACCCAGAAGTCGCAGGGCTTCCCTAGTGGCGCAGATGATACAGAATCCTCCTGCAATGCAGGAGACACAGGTTTGATTCGTGGTCAGGAAGATCCCCTGGAGAATGGAATGGCTGCCCACCCCAGTCTTCTTGCCTGGAAAATCCCAGGCCAGGATGGAGGAGGCTTGTGGGTTGCAGTGAGTTGGACACGAAACCGAGTGATTAACACTTTGACTTTGTAACAAAGATACACTTTGGTGAAAGAAATGCCCAAACAAGAAAGTGCACTTGGGAAGATGTTATTGCTGCCACTGCTGCTGCTGAGGTATTTAAAATTTTTACTTTGCTATGCTTGGGCCTTAGTTGTGGCATGTGGGATCTTCTGATCTTTTATTGTTTTGTGTTTTTTTCTTTTTTAAGCTGTGGTATGTGGGATCTTTAGCTGCACCCTGTGGGTTATTTTAATTCCAGCATGAGAACTCTTAGCTGCAGCATGCAGGATCTAGTTCCCTGACCAGGAGTCGAACCCCAGGTCTCCTCCATTGGGAGCAACAAATCTTAGCCACTGGACCACCAGGGAAGTCCCCCAAGGTTTGCTTGTTTGTTTTTAAATAGGAGGTTATAAACATGTAACCTTATGTTATAAGGTTCTTGGGGGGGAAGAAAAGAAAGCACTTCTTCCCACTTCTTGCATTTATTTGTTTGTAAAATGCACTCATTTAGAGCCATAGTCCTGCCCCTTGCCACTTCGTTCTTGATTCCATGTTAACCAAGCTAGAATGCACTGTCCAAACAGCCATGCTTTCTTCGTCAGATTTTCCTTCCTTTTCCTCTTGAGAACACACCAAGCCAAGGAAATCAGGAGTTTGCCAGTGTCCTTGTAGGTCGTTCACGAACAGGACTTGCTCTGCTTCAGGACTGTCTGTGGCTCTGAAGGTCTATCTTTCTGCTGTGCATGTTGGCTGATAGGCTGACTTAACTCTTGTATGAAACTGTCTTCTGACAGTTTACTGCTAATGAAGCGATTGTTGGCCTCTGTCTTTCACTTTGCTTGCTTTCTTTGTTTCAAAAGTGAGTTAAGGACAAGAGGTTCTCTCTCATGGGTTTCTCATCCTGTAAAGTTGTGTGTGTCCTCAGTCATGCCCGACTCTGTGACTCTGTGGACTGCAGCCCCTCAGGCTCCTCTGTCCATGGGATTTCCCAGGCAAGAATATTGGAGTGGGTTGCCATTGCCTTCTCCAAGAGATCTTCCCAACCCAGGGATCGAACCCAAATCACCTGTGTCTGCAGCATCGGCAGATGGAGTCTTTACCACTGAGCCACCTGAGAATCCCGTGAGGGTACTCATAGCCAAAGAGATCAAACATTACTCTAGAAACTTTCTTCTACAAAGAGCTTAGACAGCAATCCAGGTATCAAAACAAAATATCTAACATTACTATCCCCATCCTAGAAAATGGTAAAAATGGCCTTGAAAGTCCACAGTTTATGAAAAATATATGATACCATATGGGGAATCTCTCTACCCTTCAGTCCCCTTCCTTTTAAAGCATAAAATACAGATTTACAGTGCAGGTAGTTACTTCTATGTCTCTAATAGCTGCTGAATAAGTAATTCTTATAATGCTTATAAATTCAGTTTATTTACTAATAGCACTGATTCTATTTATCTGCATCTGTCTTTCCAATGGGCCTCCCAGGTGGTACAGCAGTAAAGAATCTGTCTGCCAGTGCAGGAGATGCAAGAGACTCAGGTTCTATCCCGGGGTCAGGAAGATCCTCTGGAGAAGGAAATGGAAGCCGACTCCAGTTTCCTTGCCTGGAGAATCACATGGACAGAGGAGCCTGGTGGGCTAGAGTCCATGGGGTTGCAAAGAGTTGGACACAATTGAGCTACTGAGCGCATACGCATACATATGTACATACACACACACACACACATCTTTTCCAATGTTTCAAATCCGAAGAGGATCTTGGTTGTCTTATACAGAATAATAGGCACTATATGAAGATATACTAAGGACTTCCCTGATGGTTCAGTGGTTAAGGCTCTGTGCTCCCAATGTAGGGGGCCCAAGTTTAAACCCTGGTCAGGAGACTAGATCTCACAGGCCACAAGTAAGACCTGACAAGCCAAATAAACTTCAAAAAATATATAGGCTAGAGGATCGATGGAAAAGATAAATACATTAATGGCTTTGGATTTCCTGAAGAAAAGCAACTACAATTAAGCATCATCAACTTCTAACTCATGAAATCATGAATGCAGGTTCTTTTTAAGAACTCAGTCAGGTTGGATTCTGTTGTTTACAGAATTCACACAAATCTCTTCATGAGCATTTCTAAAATTCCAGCCTGCCCCCCAGCTTCTGGACTCTGAGCACAAACATTTATATTACTGGAATGACTGGAAACTACACATATTCCCAAAACAAATGGCTTTCCTAGGAAAATGTAGACTAACCCTAAGCAAGACTGAATCAAGACATCTCCATTTATCTCAGCTCACAGATCAATCTGAGCGTTCCAAGGAACATCTCTGTAACAGTGAGGACTTGATCACAGAAGCCGAGCTCTGTGAGTGATGCTCTGCGAGTGATGTAGAATAAAGAGTTGCTGTAAGCAGTGGACCTCAAGCTATGTGGAAGCTGATAGAGGAGTCTGCAAACATGCAGATGAGTCTAAGCTGAGATAGGTCAGCCAGTCCTGTGGTTGGAAAGGAAAGATGAATGTAGGCAAAAGAAAAGGCAAGCTGGAACCCTTAAAGAAGAACTGGAATCCACGTGGAAACCAAGAACTCATAAGAAACCCATAGGGACAACCAGAAATCCACATCTTTCTATAAGCACCTAAAAACCTGGATTCTGTGGGGTGACATGTAAAGAAGCTGGCATTTTTTGCCCTGGAGCTGTAAGCACATTTGGTCAAGGACTCATGCCAGCTGAAGGAGGAGATTCAGTGAGTGGCTGGAACTTAGGAGAAGCTCCAGACAAACAAGGTGAGTCAGAAGGTAAGAGGGAATATGCATGTGCTGCTCCAGTGCCTAATGCCTTGCCTCAACCTTCAAAGAATTTAAAAAAAAATGCTATCTCCTAGAGTCTGTCATACAGAGTAAAGTAAGTCAGAAAGAGAAAAACAAACACTGTGTATGAATACATATATGTGGAATCTAGAAAAGTGATTCAAATGAACCTATTTGCAGGACAGGAACAGAGACACAGATGGAGAGAATGGAGATGTGCACGTGGAGGGATAAGGAAGTGGGATGAACTGGGAGATTAAGACTGACATATATACACTCTGCTGCTGCTGCTGCTAAGTCGCTTCAGTCGTGTCTGACTCTGTGCGACCCCATAGATGGCAGCCCACCAGGCTCCCCCATCCCTGGGATTCTCCAGGCAAGAACACTGGAGTGGGTTTCCATTTCCTTCTCCAATGCATGAAAGTGAAAAGTGAAAGTGAAATCGCTCAGTGGTGTCCAACTCTTAGCAACCCCATGGACTGCAGCCTACCAGGCTCATCCATCCATGGGATTTTCCAGGCAAGAGTACTGGAGTGGGGTGCCATTGCCTTCTACCACGTGTAAAATCACTAGCTAATGGGAAACTGCTGTAAAGCACAGGAGCTCAACTCAGAGCTCTGGGATGAACTAGAGGGGTGGGAGGGAGATCCAAGAGTAGGGGATACACACACACACACACACACACACACACACACAGCTGATTCACTTGCTTGTACAGCAGACACTAACATAACATTGTAAAGAAACTATACCCCAATTTAAGAACAAATGCAGTCTCATATCTACCTTGCAAATCTTTCTTCTGACGGTTAAAGAAAGGATCATGGGGTAATTTTTGTTTCAATTACTATTGTTGCACAGCACATCTCCTCGAAACTTAGTGTTGTAAAAGAAGAATGAATTATTTCCTTGTATGTCACTTTCTATGAGTCAGAGATTTGGGAGGCACTTGGCTGGATGTTTCTGACTTGGGATCTTTCCTGCAGTTACAGTAAAAGAGTAGCTAGATTTGGACGAGCAGGGAGCAGGAAAGTGGTTGGGGACAGATTGCAGGGCGCTGCAATTCTAGGACCACTCTGCATAGTCTCTCCAGGGATGGGAGTTTTGGTCTTCTCATAACAATTAGGCTGCTAGCAACTTCTACCATGCTGTGTTGTTTGAAACAGTCCACCCAGATTCAAGAGGGGGTGGCAAGAGGGTCCATCTCTTGATGGAGGAATACCAAGGTTCTAAAAGAGCACATGGGGTGGGAGATATTGTTGGCACACTGCTTTCTTTCATTGTGTTCAACCAAAAGACTCAAGCAGAAATCAGCTCTTGATTTTTTCCGCCTTGTTCATTCTCTGTTAATACTGGAAGTCAATCACTATACCAAACTTCAAGTTAAGGTAGCTTTTGTTTTTACTTCTTAGCATAATTCTGATGGATCTCTAAGTGTGGTCATGATAACTCCTGCTAAAATTATTTTTCTTAATATTAAGACAATGCACATCTAGGGGGATGAGTCTTCAGGGACAAATGAAGCCCACATTAAAATTATTATACATGCTTTTAAGTCGTTACTGTTTTACCCTCTCTGGGCCTTGATTTTTCTCATCTGTGAAATGAAGGCTCTCTACTTGAGTGACTTTATTTGATTGTCCATATATTTATTGAATCTACAATAAATAAGATCCTATTAAAACACTCTCCAAAAGATGAAGAACTATTAACTATTTTCTTACCAGATGACAAAATCAGTTTTTAGGGCTTAGTGTGTTGTGCATTTACACATGATAAGTAAAGATTTAGATTAAGAAGTAAATATTAAGAAATATAGCTCCTTGAATCTCTTTCTAATCTTTTTAATCTTTTCAGACATATTCGGTTCTTCTTATCTAAAGCAAAGTAATATATGATTCAAAGAAAACCCGATTTTAGAAATGGAGATGGATTACTAAAATATTTACTGTTCAAAAAAGAAAAGAAAGCTGTTATAATTCTCCTATATCTCTCTTCATTATAACCTTCCAGAATGTTTGCTCATATGGATTATAAATGAATCTTGGGAAGAATGAAGCAGAGGGTTTTGATTAAGTGGTATGTTGAATAAACAATCCTGAGACATTTTAATGAGGTCAGATAAAAGAGTAGTGCTGAGAAGAAATATTTTAAAAATCACTTTGAGGATCTATCCGTAAACTATTTCCTGGAGACTTGGGCTTTATTTTCTCTTGTTGAGCCATTATCCAAAGACTTTAAAACTCTCACTATTTTTTCTACCATGAATGATCCCATGATTCCTTAGCACATAGATTTTCATTGCTGGATTTCTGGAAATATTGAGGCTCATTCTAATGGCATCCACATAAATAAACACTGTGTTCAAAGTCAATGGCATTTAGTCACATTTTCACCCAAGTAAAAGATATCACAGTTAATAATATGCCTATAGCTTTTTGTGGAGCAAGGCCAAATTACTGTTTCTTGCTTATGATCGCTGCTGATAGCCACAGAATTATATGGTTTATAAAAGTCGATAAAAGATTTTAGAGACCAAGAAAAAGAGACCTGGGGAGTGAATTGTACAGACCAAAGTTATAAACAGTTATCAAGCGCTGCTAAATTTGACATTCTTGGAAATGGAGTGGAGCATACAAGGGGAAGGATCCCGGTCTATAGGAAGCATGGCAACAAGGGCAAAAGGAGTGAGAAGAAGACGGAAGGCAAAACCAGTCAGTATGGTCACCAGCTATGATCCTGGTGCTGAAGATTTAAGAAATAGACTAGTCTGAATTGATATAAAGGTCTAAGGTTAATCCATGGAGATTGGTGACCTAAGCAGAATAAGAAGGAACTGAGGTAGGCAAGAGTGTCAACTGGGACACTGACATACATCCTAAACACCACCCCCACCCCCCCACCCCCCCAGTGATGACAACCTTCAGTGGAGAGGAATATTGTAAGACTTCAAAATATAAATGATTTATGGACTGAAGACAAAATATAGGGCACGAGCATTGTGTAGCTAGAGGCAGTGGATCTCAAGGGACCATGGGCTTTCTCCAGAGATTGCAGACAGAGTGGTGGGGGAAGAGCATGAGAAGGCTACCTCCTGGGACACCTGGATCTTGGGGACGAGCTTTTATGCTTAGGAGAGCCAGAGAAATCTGACTTCTGAAAGAAGTGAGATGCAATGAGAATATCAGGGTAGAGTGAATGTGCCTGAAAGAGAGGAGAAAGCAAAGGAGTTTGGTTAAATCTTGGAGGAAATCTACAAAGGGGAAAAGAGAGAGGTTTAGCAAGATGGGTAATAGAGGAAACTTGGTTCTGAGGAATGGAACCTGGGAGCTGTACAGGGACGTTACTGTCCCTCAGCCAGAAACATAAAGGATGAAAATACATCGGCAGCAGGACTTCCCTGGTGCCCAGTGGTTGAGAATCAGTGGGTTCCATCCTTAGTTGGGAAACTAAGATCCCACATGCCACAGAGCAGCTAAGTCCTCACACCGCAGCTGGAGAGCTGGCGTAGCACAACAACTGAGCCCACAGGCCACAACTAGAGAGTCCACGTGCTGCCAGAAAAGACCCCACACGATGCAACCAAGACCCGACACAGCCACGCGAAGAGATAACTATTACAAAAGAAAATACATTGACATGTCCCACGATACACTCGCAGACCATTTGAGAAGACTGCCCTACCAGAACTCCAAATGTAGCTATTGTTCCTCTTAAAGCAGTATATCTATGTTGTACATGTGTATATGTCCATACCTGGAGGAGGATCTGGCAGCCCACTCCAATATTCTTGCCTGAAGAATCCCACAGAAAGAGGAGCCTGGCAGGCTACAGTCAAGAGGGTTGCAAAGAGTTGGACACGACTGAAACGACTTAGCACCCACGCATATGTCCATAAAGGCTTCCCAGGTGGCTCAGTGGTAAAGAATCAGCCTGCCAATGCAGGAGACATGGGTTTGATCCCCGAGTCAGAAAGATCCTCTGGAGTAGGAGGTGGCAGCCCACTCCAATATTCTTGCCTGGGAAATCCCATGGACAGAGGAGCCTGGTGGGCTACAGTCCATGGGGTTGCAAAGAGTCAGATACAGTTTAGTGGTTAAGCATGAGCTTGATAGGGCCATATAGCAATAATACACACTTACACTTCTAAAATTTGTTTGCTGCTTGCTGCTGCTACTGCTAAGTTGCTTCAGTCATGTCTGACTCTGTTTGCTGCTTATTCAGAAATAAATCTTATCTTCCCATATAAGTGGTAAGGTACTAAAAAAGGGACTATGTTGTGTGTCAGCCTTATTACCATTGGCTGATGTCAAACTTAGACAGGTCAAATTAAATTAAAATTACTTGAGAATACTCAAGTAATACTTTTCATTTGCTGAAAAGAAAATGAATATCTTTTCTCATCTGAGACTCCTACATCTCAGAATCTGTCAGTGTGGTCCAAGATGTTGATAAATGAAGCCGAGGACAGCCCGGACATGGCTTAGAAATGACCCATGTCTCTTTCATTTTAACTTGCTGCAGTTTCATTCCTGATCTCAGATGGAGGTCTGCTTATAAAGCTTCTGCTTCCACACCATAGCTGCTGCTGTCAACCTATGATGTCCCAAAAGGTCGACTCTTCCTACTTCCCTCTACATTTCACCACACCAGCCCTCTGGACCCTGAAAATGCCATAAAGCAAAATTCTGGCATGAATCCAGGAAAGGCTTGTCTTTTACTTCCAATAGAGCTCAGAAGCCAGACAAGGAGAATGAGTCAACCTGGGGGGCTTCTTTAGAAGTAGTGAATCTATTAGAGTCATTGTGATTCAGGTTCATATTTGTAGATGATTCTGATGGGAAATTCAGTGTCACAGAAGGGACCCCATCTTCAGCATTGCTTATTGGTTAAAGCTGTGAAAGGCAACTGTGAACCCACCTCCTAAGAAAGGTGATAATAATCAGGGCCAGCGATGTACTCATAGAAGGCTATTGTTCTATCTCTTCTGTAAGATAATTACGTTAGACACGGTTTCCTTTGCTGCGAATAGGTCTACTTCCAGCTTCTGGCTGAATGATGTTTCTATGTCTACTGAGAAAAGAGAATGACTTGAAGAAAGGCCTTTTGCTCCACTCAAATCTCTAAATTCATAAGTTAAACCTGTTCCTCTCATTTTTATCTTCAGGGCATATCTCTAGCAAGAGTGGTGTTTATAAATTTTATATATATCCCTGGAGCCCTAAAGACTATATTCTTTTCAATCCATCAGACAGTCATATAGACTGAATCTCAAATAAGGCACTTTGATTTATTTGTTTTCCATTTTGCATCAAAGCACACACAACATGACAATGGGGTTTTTTGCTCCTACGACTACTGTATCATATGGAATTTTTACTTCCTGGTCACGCTCAGCCGATGAGCCATATGGCACCAATGTATTGGAAAGAGTCTAAGCAAATGTTTCCAAATACAAATTATTATTCATATTTCTCTAAATTATGCAAATGATACTATTCATTTTCCTACCTAATCCTCTCTGGAGATGCTCCAAGGTTTGAAATGAAAGAAATTCTTCTTTCAAATATATGTAATCCACATTAATTGCTTTTGACAGCAAAGGGTGGGGTGGTTAGATATTGCAGTAGTTAATACTTTAATCATATCACTTCTGCAACAAACTTAGCAGAAGCCCAGAACTTGGAAAAATAACCATGCCAGTGGGTCTTCACTATAGAATCAAAATGCAGGCAGCTCAGTCTTCTCAATTGCGTTTTAATGTAAGTGAACTTATGGCAGGGGAAAGAGAAAAGAGGATCAGAAGGGAGGAAGAGGTGAAAAAAATAAAAGGACCTATCTAACATCTCTGGGGACAGAAACACTAATCTTGCCATTTAGTAGCTTCCTAAGAATTAAAGGTCAATTTCTTGAGAATGACAATGAGACTTTCAATAGACTAACCTGCCCTCCCTCTACACTGGCTCCTATTACCCACAGCAATCTTACCCTCTCCATTCTCCACATCCTGGCTCCTCATCCCTACCTCTGCCTTTGCTTTTAATATTCCCTCTCTGCATCTTTCAAGACTCAGCTCAAGTGTCACCCGGTCTGTGGATTTTTTTTCTTCCTTCCCCAGCTAGAAATTATCCATTTGTTCTCTGTAATGTCATAATATATGCAACCTCTGCCATAGCATTTATCTAGACAGACCCTGTGATTTAGTCATTGGTATGCATGGCTTACTTTCCTGAGGTTTACGGCTAGACATCAGGGGAAAGAAAATAAAAACCACTGTTTGACAAAAGCAAAAACAAAAATTAAAAAAAATATGGCTTAGCACAGGTACACGCTAGGTGCATTTTTTTTTTAATTGGAGGATAATTGCTTTATGATGTTGTGTTTATTTCTGGCATACAGCAACATAGATTTCAGCTATAAGTATACATATATCCCCTCCCTCTTGAGCCTCCCCTCCACTCTTCCCATCCAACTCGTCTAGGTCATCACCGAGCACCAGACTGAGCTACAGAAGCTTCCCACCAGCTATCTATTTGACACATGGTAGTGTGTATAAGTCAAGGCTACTCTCTCAATTCATCCCCCCTTTTCCTTTCCTCACTGTGTCTACATATCCATTCTCTACGTCCGAGTCTACTCCTGCCCTGCAAATAGGTTCAACAGTACCACTTTACTAGATTCCATATATATGCACTAATATACCATATTTGTTTTTCTCTTTCTGACTTATTTTTCTCTGTATAATAGTCTCTAGCTTCATTCACCTCAGTTCAACTGACTCAAACTTGTTTCTCTTAATGGCTGAGTAATATTCCATTCTCTATATATGTAAAGGAATAATCTCCAAAATATACAGGTGGATGCATATTTTTAAATCAGTGAGTGTACCAATGAGTGGATGGATAAGTAGTCTGATAAACTGTAAACTCCAAAAAGGAGGGGACTGTCTCTTCAAAGTATAGGTGGAATTTTCCAAACTCTCAGCCCATTAAAAAAAAAAAAAATCTAGCAAGGTATCTTACTGATGATACAGCTTAATGAATATAAGAGGGAATTACATTGAACTGAGATGGCCATAATGGGTGTTTGTGATGAAACAGATATGATAGGTAGTTATAACTAGGGACTTTAGACTTTATGGCTCTGAGTTTAAGAAAAGTGAGAGGTATCAAGTTCTTCTAAAAAAATTATCTGGCTAGAGTAGACCTAAGAGAAAAATCTTGTCTATTAAAATACNACCTATATTTTAATTCAGCAGTTATTTTATGAAATATGAATTATTCTCCAAACAAAATGAGTGGTACAAGTTAAAAAAAAAAAAGCAGTCATGAATTTTACTTAAGCTATTCACAAATTTTTAAAAATCAATTACAATGCAGTTAGAAAAAATGAAACACTTTTTCAGTCCCTAAGCTAAATTCAGGCTGTCAACAATTTCTTTTCATTTCTACCAATGACAGTGAGATATCACAACCTGTAGGTAAAGCCATTATACTTCACTTCAGTTCAGTCGCTCAGTCGTGTCCGACTCTGTGCGACCCCATGAATCGCAGCACGCCAGGCCTCCCTGTCCATCACCATCTCCCGGAGTTCACTCAGACTCACGTCCATCGAGTCAGTGATGCCATCCAGCCATCTCATCCTGGATCATCCCCTTCTCCTCCTGCCTCCAATCTCTCCCAGCATCAGAGTCTTTTCAAATGAGTCAACTCTTCGCATGAGGTGGCCAAAGTACTGGAGTTTCAGCTTCAGCATCATTCCTTCCAAAGAAATCCCAGGGTTGATCTCCTTCAGAATGGACTGGTTGGATCTCCTTGCAGTCCAAGGGACCCTCAAGAGTCTTCTCCAACACCACACTTCAAACACATCAGTTCTTCAGTGCTCAGCCTTCTTCACAGTCCAACTCTCACATCCATACATGACCACAGGAAAAACCATAGCCTTGACTAGATGGACCTTAGTCGGCAAAGTAATGTCTCTGCTTTTGAATATNTTGGAAGAGGGTGTTTGCTATGACCAGTGCATTTTCTTGGCAAAACTCTATTCGTCTTTGCCCTGCTTCATTCCACATTCCAAGGCCAAATTTGCCTGTTACTCCAGGTGTTTCTTGAATTCCTACTTTTGCATTCCAGTCTCCTATAATGAAAAGGACATTTTTTGGGGGGGTGTTAGTTCTAAAAGATCTTGTAGGTCTTCATAAAACCGTTCAACTTCAGTTCCTTCAGTGTTACTGGTTGGGGCATAGACTTGGATAACTGTGATATTGAATGGTTTGCCTTGGAGACGAACAGAAATCATTCTGTCGTTTTTGAGATTGCATCCAAGTACTGCATTTTGGACTCTTCTGTTGACCATGATGGCTACTCCATTTCTTCTGAGGGATTCCTGCCCACACTATTAGATGTAATGGTCATCTGAGTTAAATTCACCCATTCCAGTCCATTTTAGTTCGCTGATTCCTAGAATGTCGATGTTCACCCTTGCCATCTCTTGTTTGACCACTTCCAATTTGCCTTGATTCATGGACCTGACATTCCAGGTTCCTATGCAATATTGCTCTTTATAGCATTGGATCTTGCTTCTATCACCAGTCACATCCACAGCTGGGTATTGTTTTTGCTTTGGCTCCATCCCTTCATTCATCAGTTATTTCTCCACTGATCTCCAGTAGCATACTGGGCACCTACTGACCTGGGGAGTTCCTCTTTCAGTCTCCTATCATTTTGCCTTTTCCTACTGTTCATGGGGTTCTCAAGGCAAGAATACTGAAGTGGCTCGCCATTCCCTTCTCCAGTGGACCACATTCTGTCAGGCCTCGCCACCATGACCCGCCTGTCTTTGTTTGCCCCACAGGCATTGCTTGGTTTCACTGAGTTAGACAAGGCTGTGGGCCTAGTGTGATTAGATTGACTAGTTTTCTGTGAGTATGGCTTCAGCATGTCTGCCCTCTGATGCCCTCTTGCAACACTTACCATCTTACTTGGGTTTCTCTTACCTTGGGTGTGGGGTATTTCTTCACGGCTGCTCCAGCAAAGCACAGCTGCTGTTCCTTACCTTGGACGAGGGGTATCTCCTTACCTCCATTATATGGAAGTAGTAAATGAATCTCCCAAGTGGGTTACCATACTTACAGTTGCTGCTGCTGCTGCTAAGTCACTTCAGTCGTGTCCAACTCTGTGCGACCCTGTAGATGGCAGCCCACCAGGCTCCCCCGTCCCTGGGATTCTCCAGGCAAAAACACTGGAGTGGGTTGCCATTTCCTTCTCCAACGCATGAAAGTGAAAAGTGAAAATTGAAAGGGAAGTTGCTCAGTCATGTCCGACCCTTAGCATGGACTGCAGCCTACCAAGCTCCTCCATCCATGGGGTTTTCCAGGCAAGAGTACTGGAGTGGGGTGCCACTGCCTTCTCCAATACTTTGGATCTATTAAAAAGTCAGTGTACAGTATTGTAAAGTAAAATAAAGTTAAAATAAAAATTTTAAAAAAATCAGTGTGAATACTGAGAGAATGTCTTGACAAATGCTACAATAAAGCAGCACAATAGGTCAGAAGGTAAAAGGTTCTTCTCATGGCCATGAACTATTAACTACCTTAGCATCTTATATGCCCTCTCACCCTGTATGTACATTATGACAACCTGAAACTCAAAAGTAAAAAATTAGCTTTCAATCCTAGAGCCCATCAAAATTCCCTCCCACTCAATGCATGAAAGTCTATTCCTTATTGACTCATTTTAACAACTCAGTTCAGTTCAGTTCAGTTCAGCTGCTCAGTCATGTCAGACTCTTTGCGACCCCATGAATCGCAGCACGCCAGGCCTCCCTGTCCACCACCAACTCCTGGAGTTCACTCAGATTCACGTCCACCGAGTCAGTGATGCCATCCAGCCATCTCATCCTCTGTTGTCCCCTTTTCCTCCGAGCATCAGAATCTTTTCCAATGACTCGACTCTTTGCATGAGGTGGCCAAAGTACTGGAGTTTCAGCTTCAGCATCATTCCTTCCAAAGAAATCCCAGGGCTGATCTCCTTTAGAATGGACTGGTTGGATCTCCTTGCAGTCCAAGGGACCCTCAAGAGTCTTCTCCAACACCACAGTTCAAAAGCTTCAATTCTTTAGCACTCAGCTTTCTTCACAGTCCAACTCTCACATCCATACATGACCACTGGAAAAACCATAGCCTTGACTAGACAGACCTTTTTTGGCAAAGTAATGTCTCTGCTTTTCAATATGCCATCTAGGTCACTCATAACTTTCCTTCCAAGGAGTAAGTGTCTTTTAATTTCATGGCTGCAATCACCATCTGCAGTGATTTTGGAGCCCCAAAAAATAAAGTCTGACACTGTTTCCACTGTTTCCCCATCTATTTCCCATGAAGTGATGGGACCAGATGCCATGATCTTCGTTTTCTGAATGTTGAGCTTTAAGCCAACTTTTTCACTCTCCTCTTTCACTTTCATCAAGAGGCTCTTTAATTCCTCTTCACTTTCTGCCATAAGGGTGGTGTCATCTGCATATCTGAGGTTATTGATATTTCTCCCGGCAATCTTGATTCCAGCTTGATCCACAAGTCATTGTGCCATTATGTTGAACACTTTCTAGGCAGTGGAGCCACAGTGCATGCCAAAGGACCTCTCTGAAGTCCATTGACAGAGAAAGAAATGACAACCCACTCCAGTATTCTTGCCTGGGAAATCCCACGGATATAGGAGCCTGGTGGGCTACATCCATCTGGTCACACAGTCAGATATAACTGAGCAACTGAGTGTGCACACATGCACACAAGAAGTCCATCAAAAAGCAGCATCTCAGGATGTTTGGCTATTTCTTTGAGACATCACCTTGACCAATCCCTCTCCTCTGATTTCTGTGACAGCCTGGCCTTGGTGGATTCAACCTTAGCTGATCTGAACATGCAAGGCTAATCAGAAAACTCAGAAATTGTATATCTCCCCTGTATTCATGGGAGAAGGCAATGGCAACCCACTCCAGTACTCTTGCTGGGAAAATCCCATGGATGGAGGAGCCTGGTAGCCTGTAGTCCATGGGGTCGCGAAGAGTCAGACATGACTGAGCAACTTCACTTTCACTTCTCACTTTCATGAATTGGAGAAGGAAATGGCAACCCACTCCAGTGTTTTTGCCTGGAGAATCCCAGGGATGGGGGAGCCTGGTGGGCTGCCGTTTATGGGGTCGCACAGAGTTGGACATGACTGAAGTGACTTAGCAGCAGCAGCAGCCTGTATTCATGACCTCCCTGAGTAAAGAGAGCTCACAAGACCCTCCAGCTCTCTTTGCAGAGTATCAAAGTTATACCCATGTGCTCACCTTTCCTGGAGTTCTGGGAAGATGAGTGGGATAACAACAGTCAGTCAGAGATGTTTGAGAGTAAAGAAAAGTAACTTTTTAAATGCTGTGATTTTATGGTTACTTTGCATATTTTAATTATACACATAACTTCCAGAATGCAAACAGAAAACAAACAGTGTCAGTTATAATGAATGAAACAGGAAAAAGTTTAGCTCTGTGGCTGTGACAAGTCCCATCACCCCAGTGTGAAGGACATTTTGGCTTTGTTCACCTCCCTAATGGGCGAGGCTGAGTCAAGGGTTATTTTTCTCGGGTCATTAAGATAACTGATGCTTCAAAGACCATTCAATCAATGTGTTGCCTCATGCTGGCTTGGAATTAAATCCTAAACCTGAAAGAAGATATTTCCAAAAGGATTTATCTGCCCTCTGTGAATTAGTATTCCTTTAGTGCAGGAACTTATTAAATCATCATTTTCTGAAACTTAAGTCATTCTTGTACCGTTTTCCAATTTTTGTCATGTTTATAATACTACCTGAAATGTAAATTACTTAAAATATTTCTTTGAATCCTAAGTATATGGCTTACAGAAGAAGTTCTGGTGTGCTGGTTGTAATTTCATAAATAATAAAACAGAAACTTTACTGTAAAAATTTAAAAGTGCTACTAGTATTATTTTACAAAACACCAGAATTATACATGCCATATTCTGAGGAATATTATTTGAATATATTATTGAAAACCAAACTACTCAAAAGCAGCTCTGAATTTGTGCTGGCATTACATTCACCTGAAACCTATGTCTAAGATACATTTATTGAGCATATGATCTAAAAATTTTAGCACATTAAATAAACAAATGCATAATCATTAATTCTTACATTTTATTCTTTCTTTTTACCTATCCTAAAAGATACAGTATTTTTTTCTTTTTTTTCATTTATTTATTTTAATTGGAGGCTAATTACTTTACAATATTTGATGGTTTTTGCCATACATTCACATGAATCAGCCATGGGTGTACAGGTTGATCATTGCCAAACGCTTGTTAATCTCTTTTCCAAAATAGACTTATATGAATCATTAGCAACTTTTGACTTAGGTTTTAACAATACCAGATGCCAGTCTATCTGGAAAATGTGAAGAGAAAAGTAGTTGTCTTTATCAATTAATTCTTTCACCTTAAGAAAGAAAAAGTTGAAAGTAAAGAGCACAAATCTGGGAGTTTAGAGATTCGGCTTCTAGGTATCGCTATGACTTTTTGTGTTCTGGTGTTTCTGTAAGTTATTTGTTGACCTCCAGTTTCCCAATCTGCAAAATAAGCTTCTTAAACTAAATATGATCCCTAAGGTCTTTTTCAGCTCTATTTCTTTGGGACCATAATTAATTCATCCTGAGGAGCTAATGGAAAGAAATATTAAAATCTGGTCCCATAAGCTTCCTCAAATGTGTTTCACAGGTACTATGTATATTAAATTCCAATTTTCTTTTTTGGGTATATAATATTAATATTGTATTTGGGAAATGCATACTCCCATAATAATACAATGAATAAATAAATTATATGTGTGTGTGTGTGTGTGTCTGTGTGTGTCTGTGTGTGTGTGTTTTACCATAGAAGAATCTTGAGGTTTAACGTTGAGAAAAATAGCTGGCCTCATCCATCTACTGGGCAGACACATTGGGAATTTATATACAAGGTCAATCAGTGTGGTTTTTTAAAGTTCCCTGGAAGGTAAACTAAACCTAGAATGCATACATCCCCTACCAGAGAAATTCCACCCAAAGGTGAGTGAGCTAAAAAGCAGTTCTAGGAGCAGCGAACTCTAGGGAGAGTTACATTCATTCTTTGTAATGTTTTCCGATTTCTTGCTATCTTTTAATTTTGATTGTATTTACTTATATGCAGACTTCTGAATTATTTTCACAGTCAAATGTTTTCTTTTTGTTTGTTTTTTCCATTCCTTGAAAGCCTAGAGAATTTCCTCTAGAAAACTGATAAATTTAATTTCTGTATTCTTCTATTTTTTTCTCAGCCAATGTCACTATCATGATTTATTCTCAACCCAATACATTCATTTTTTTCATTTGCTCATGGAGATGAGCAAGGATGTCTTTCAAAGCTCTTTGGCGCTCAATGACACTTTCATCTAGCGTGAAGTTTTCTTCTAGTACCCCTTAAGACTCTGAACATGTAAGGATGTATTCCTACTATTGTGTTAGCAAGTGCAGCTGCTGCTGCTGCGGCTGCTAACCTGCTTCAGTCGTGTCCGACCCTGTGCGACCCCATAGACAGCAGCCCACCAAGCTCCCCCGTCCCTGGGATTCCCCAGGCATTTCCTTCTCCCATGCATGAAAGTGAAAAGTGAAAGTGAAGTCGCTCAGTCGTGTCCGACTCTTAGCGACCCCATGGTCTGCAGCCTACCAGGCTCCTCCGCCCATGGGATTTTCCTGGCAAGAGTACTGGAGTGGGGTGCCATTGCCTTCTCTGTTAGCAAGTGCTAGAGGGCATTATTTTGAGTAAAATTATTTTTCCCATTATACATGGTAATTAGCAAAAACTATAAAAATACACAAAAAAAGTAATAGTAGGGAAAAAGAAAAACTGGCAATCAAAGCCTCTCAACTACAAACCAATCCATGAGATACTATATTGCTGTATTTCTATGTAAAGATACTGGCTTTTCTTTTCTATTTTGGAGGGATAGGGGGTTAAATTTAATCATGACTATACATGATTTTGTTTTCTGTGTTTCCTATGAAATGATTTGTATTAGTATAAGTTATTTGCATCTGTTTTTAACATAGCCACGTAATATTTCACTGGGTAAGTGAATCACAATTAACCTGATATTATCCATTTTTATTTTTTAATTAATTAATTAATTTTTTTACTTTACAATATTGTATTGGTTTTGCCATACATTGTCATGAATCCACCATGGGTGTACATGTGTTTCCCATCCTGAACCCCCCTCTCACCTCCCTCCCCATCCCATCCCTCTGGGTCATCCCAGTGCACCAGCCCTGAGCACCCTGTACCATGCATCAAACCTGGACTGGCAATTCGTTTCACAAGTTTCAATGCCATTCTCCCATATCATCCCACCCTCGCCCTCTCCCACAGAGTCCGAAAGACTGCTCTATATATCTGTGTCTCTTCTGATGTCTCGCATACAAGGTTATCGTTACCATCTTTAAATTCCATATATATGCATTGGTATACTGTATTGGTGTTTTTCTTTCTGGCTTACTTCACTCTGTATAATCGGCTCCAGTTTCATCCACCTCATTAGAACTGATTCAAATGTACTCTTTTTAATGGCTGAGTAATAATCCATTGTGTACATGTACCACAGGTTTCTTATCCATTCATCTGCTGATGGACATCTAGGTTACTTCCATGTCCTGGTTATTATAAACAGTGCTGTGATGAACATTGGTGTACATGTGTCTCTTTCAATTCTGGTTTCCTTGGTGTGTATGCCCAGCAGTGGGATTGCTGGGTCATATGGCAGTTCTATTTCCAGTTTTTTAAGGAATCTCCACACTGTTCTCCATAGTGGCTGTACTAGTTTGCATTCCCACCAACAGTGTAAGAGGGTTCCCTTTTCTCCACACCCTCTCCAGCATTTATTGCGTGTAGACTTTTGGGTTGCAGCCATTCTGACTGGCATGAAATGGTACCTCACTGTGGTTTAGATTTGCATTTCTCTGATAATGAGTGATGTTGAGCATCTTTTCCTGTGTTTGTTAGCCATCTGTATGACTTCTTTGGAGAAATGTCTGTTTAGTTCTTTGGCCCACTGTTTGATTGCCTTGTTTATTTTTCTGGAATTGAGCTGCAGGAGTTGCTTGTATATTTTTGAGATTAATTCTTTGTCTGTTGCTTCATTTGCTATTATTTTCTCCCATTCTGAAGGCTGTCTTTTCACTTTGCTTATAGTTTCCTTTGTTGTGCAGAAGCCTTTAATTTTAATTAGATTCCATTTGTTTATTTTTGCTTTTATTTCCAATATTCTGGGAGGTGGGTCATAGAGGATCCTGCTGTGGTTTATGTCGGAGAGTGTCTTGCCTATGTTATCCTCTAGGAGTTTTATAGTTTCTGGTCTTACATTTAGATCTTTAATCCATTTTGAATTTATTTTTGGGCTTTTAGCTTGTTTCCAAGTTTTTATGCTATTGCAATGAATATATGTGAAAAATAAGTGTTAGTCACTCAGTCATGTCTGACTCTTTGAGACACCAAGAACTATAGCCCACCAGGTTCCTCTGTCCTTGTAATTCTCCAGGTAGGGATACCGGAGTGGGTTGCCATTCCCTTCTCCAGGGGATCTTCCTGACCCAGGGATGGAACCCAATTATAAATATTTATTGCAACGAATATAGTTTCTCTTGCAAATTTGAGTTTTATTTCTTATTATTCTCATTATTTTTCATTCTTTTTTTCTTTTTCTTTTCTTTTTTTGTTGTTGTTAGTCATTTTCCAGAAGTAAAATTATTAGGTCAGTAGATTTGATCATTTTTACATCTCTTAGTAAATATTATTAAATGTCATCCTATGCAGGCTTGTATTCTATAAATTCACCCTCCCATAGGTAAAATATAGGTCCCTTTCCTCTTTCAGAGGGTATTGCCATCTTTTTAAATTTACATTTTTTTAATTAGATAGGAAAATTGAAGTGGAATCTTGCTTTTGGTTTTAATTTTTTGTTTATAAATTGAATATTTTTGTATATAATGCATATTGAATTTACCTCTTCTGTGAATTAACTGATACCAACTTTTGCCTATTTATTTATAGGATGTCTCA
>SJYQ01006270.1:493497-559632 GCA_006410935.1 Redunca redunca
TTTGTAGTCATATTTTTGTGAGTTCTTTCACTACTTGAAAGCTAAAAACTCTCCTCTAGAGAGCTAATAAATATTAATTTCCATTTTCTCTATTTTTCTAATACTTGATCATGTATTTTTAAATTTCTCACTCCCCAACAAGGACAAAGCTTGGGCTGAAATATCTAGAAGTGCTCTAGAGGGAAAGATCAGCTGCTGGCTAGAAGATTTAAGCATTGGTGTCTGAGGTGTTCTTAGGTATTTTGGTAGTCTCTGAATTGTTAAGCTTGGGCATTTTGACATCAGTCTACAGACTGCTGCAAATGTACTACTGCTTTCATTATCCAAAGCTCTTCATCCTGCCATAAAGGGATAAGAAATGGAAGGAGGAGGTAAGAGCATTGCCTCATGTTACCAGCCCCTATAGGCAGTTCCTTCTGTAGTGATGCCCAAATGGCATGGCAGTCCTCATTTTTGGAAAATGTAGAACATGGCCATAAAACACTGTGTAATAAGTCTGCTTAAGTATCTAACACAAGGAAGACTCTAAGTAATGACTTTTATGTTATAAGGAAAGAAGTTTACTCTGTATCACTCTATAAAATATAGCCAAATCAATTTTACTTTAAGGCATTTTGAAGTGCTTTATAATAGACTTTTCCCTAATTGGGCCAACCATAATTAGCCAAATAATCCATCTTCTGAATGGTCAGTTTTAATAACATTAGAATCAATGCAGTCACTCATGGGTGACAGAGGAGATTTGTTTAGAATTCATTTAACAGAATACACTGGGTCCTTTCTTTGTGCCTTGCACTGAGCATTTGTCTTGAACCAGACCCTTTCTAGGGATTAAGAATCCAAAATATAAGTAGCACACTGATCTTGATCCCTAAGACAGTGATTCTTGGACATGGATTGAAGTCTGTATTACTGGATTCCACCACAGATCCTCTAAATCAGGGTGGGGTCTATATAATATGTGTTTCAAATTCCCCATGATAATATTGATGATCCACCAGAAAGCAGGACCACTCTTTGAGCTCAGAGAGCAGTGGATCTCTATTCCTCCAGATCTTAATAGGTAATAGGAAAATTTTCCATTAATTGGGCCATTCATATAAAACCAGGAACTTTACATACAGATTCTCACAATCCTCATATCTGTGTCTATCTGTATGTGCCAGCTCAGTTGTATTCGATTCTTTGCGACGTCATGGACTGTAGCCCACCAGGCTCCTCTGCCCATGGAATTTCCCAGGCAAGAATACTGGAGTGGGTTACCACTTCCTACCCGAGGGGATCTTTCTGAACCAGGGATCAAACCGGCGTCTCCTGCGTTGGCAGGTGGGTTCTTTAAAACTAGTGCCACCTAGGAAGCACCTCCAATCCTCATTTCATATCTGAAAATCAATCAGTGCTGCCCTTATTTTATAGAGAAACTATGTATAAAACAGATAACTGAGTGCATGCTCAGTCACTCAGTCATGTCTGACTCTTCTCTGAGACCTCCTGGACCATAGCCCACCAGGCTCCTCTGTCCATATAATTCTCCAGGCGAGAATACTGGAGTGAGTTGCCATTTCCTTTTCCAGGGGATCTTCCCAACCCAGGGATCAAACCCATATCTCTTGTGTCTCCTTCACTGGCAGGCAAATTCTTTACCACTGTGCCACCTGGGAAGCCCCAAAAATAATGAGAAACTACTCTACAGCTCAGGGAATTCTACTCAGTGTTCTGTGGTGACCCGAATGGTAAAGAAATCCAAAATAGGAGGGATATATGTATGGCTGATTCACTTTGCTGTAGAAACCCAACATTGTAATGCAACTATACTCCAATAAATCTTTTAAATAAATTAAATTACATTAAAAAAGACACTGACCTTAAGAATCTGCTAAGGTAAGGCATTTATAGTATTCATTAGGCTTATGATTCTAACTCAGAGCTTTCTGACATTAAAGTCGACATAGAAGAAAAAAAATGTTTAATTGGGGTAGACATTCTTGAGAACTAAATCAGGAAGTTTAAGTACTTTGGTCAATGAACTGCATTATTTGAAAAGCAACCATACATCAGAGTGTGATGACTGTAAGACAATGGTGAGTTTGTGTCTCCACACTCTTTTGTTGAAGTTTTTCAGTTTGGGACTCCCCTGGTGGCTCAGATGGTAAAGAATCTGCCTGCAATGTGGGAGACCCAGGGTTTGATCTCTGTGTTGGGAAGATTCCCTGGAGACAGGAATGGCAACCCACTCCAGTATTCTTGCCTAGAGATTCCAAGGACAGAGGGGCCTGGCAGGCTACAGTCCATGGGGCTATAAAGGGTCAGACACGACTGAGCAACTAACACTTTTACTTTCAGTTGTATTTGTGTTGAAATGTTATATACCATTACGTCCTTCTAGGCTGAGAGTATTCTTGTTGTTCCAACTACATGAAGAACTGTAGGCTATATTTGCTTTCTCGATTGGTCCTGCAGGAAACTAGCAGGGAACAAAGAAAATGTAACTATTCTTCATCCACACCTATTTTTAAAAGGAAGCGATGCTGTATTCCCTTCAGCAAGGAAACGGGCTCATGAAAAACTGTGGTTGGAGCTAATACCTCATTGTCAGCAGCATGAAGCACATGACTTACACCCCGTTGTAAAGAGATCCATCTCTCCTCTTTTATAGAACAAAAGGTATGGAGCCATGCTTCCTCCCAATGGACACCATCACTAGATATGTCTTTATCTTTGCATAAAATATTTCTCATAAGGAGATTTATCCTTAGTGTGGACATAATCCGCTTTTTCTGCAAACTGTTTTGAATATCAGCCTAGACACGGAATGTATAAGCCAAGTATTCATGCATCAACTTCATGTTTCATATGAAAAACTGAAGTTCTGAGAGCTTTAGCTCTCAGGAGAAGTACATCAGTACAATCACAAATCATCGACAAATTCTACTGAGCAACGGTTATATGTAAGACACCTAACTATCTGCTGTGAGAGATACGGAAAATAGATATAATCTCTGATCTCTAAGAACTGACACCAGTGTTGAAAAAAGACATGCTTCTATGAAGAAATGAAAAATATTCAATGCTAAGCCACTGTTTTTCAAAACCGAAGAGTGTTCCACATCCTTCTAAAAAAACTGTCAAAAGATTATTTAATTTTTACATAAAATCCTATGTGGTAATACTTATATAGTCTAAATGTGTGCAAACCTAAAATTATATCCAAATATTTGATGCTTACTGCACTGATACAACTATAACACCAAACCAAATGTAGCAGTTGAGCCCCAACAAAACTACAAAACCAGCAACATAAAATCAACAATGCTAATTTACTAAGATGGATGGTGTCACTTCCTTGAAACTAAATTTCTACTTTCAATGTGAATATAGCACTGAGGGCGACTGTGTACGTTCTTTTTGATCCTTTCTGCCGTATCATTGGGCCATACAATCATTGGTGGCTCAGTGGTAAGGAATCTGCCTGCAGTGCAGGAGCCTCAGGAGATGTGAGTTCAGTCCGTGGGTCAAGGAGATTCCCTGGAGGAGAAAACGGCAACCCACTCCAGTATTCTTGCCTGGATAATCCCATGGACAGAGGAGACTGGTGGGCTACAGGCCACAGGGTCACAGAGGGTCAGACACATCTGAGCACACTTGCATATGTAACTGCTTTACAATGCTGTTAGTTTCTGCTGTACAATGAACTGAATCAGCTGTATGTATACATATACTCCCTCCCTCTTGAGCCTCCCTTCCACGCTCGCCCGTCCTGCACCCGCAGAGCACTGAGCTGAGAGCTCCATGTGCTATAGACCAGCTTCTCACCAGCTTTTACTCATGGCAGTGTATATAAGCCAATGCTACTCTCCCAATGCATCCACCATTTCTTTCTCCCCTCCCCCCATCATGTCCGCAAGCTCCTCCTTACAACTGCATCTCTATTTGTAGCTATGTGGATGAACTTAGAGTCTCTCATACAGAGTGAAGTCAGAAAACAAATATGTATATTAGCGCATATACATGAAATCCAAAAAAAAAAAAATGGTGCAGATGAACATATTTGCAGGGGACGAATAGAGTCCCCCTTTGTTCGTTCTCTGTAGGAAAGCCATCTTTCTCAAAGCATATCCTAGCATATCCTAAATTATTTAGCTTCCACTTGTCATGAGGCTGTAATATACCTATTGAGTCCACCTCTGCCCTAGTATTCTTAGGGAACTCCTGATGCCAGCCTGATCAAAAAAATCACGTTCATACTCGCTTGTGCAAGAAAATTACAGGGAATTAGTCATTTTGTGGTCATCCAGATGATGTTATTAATCTTTTAGATAATCTTCAGTGTGAAAACGTTCAAACTCCACCCTTTTCTGCCACACAAACATAAAACAATAAAACAAACACAAAAAGTTGGGAAAACATGTCATCAGACACTTGGGATATACACACACTCATTCTGAGAGTCACTCAACAGCAATTCAGGGCACACTGTCCAGAAAGGAAAGCAGAGCGAGAGAACTTCCCACAGCAGGACCGAGAAGGCGAGTTCTGATCTGACTTTCCAGCAGGCAGCGGGACTTTGTTATGTAGACATAAGAAGGGAGAGCCTCCCAGGCTAAAGAGAAGCAAAGAGAGTGCAGTTTTCAGGCATGCTCAGGATGGTGAGCAGAGCAGTCAGCTGTCGTATTCTAAAAGGGACACGTGGTTGTTATTTCGTCGCTCAGTCCTGTCCTACCCTTTGTGACCCCATTGGACTGCAACCCGCCAGGCTCCTCTGTCCTTGGGATTCTCCAGGCAAGAACACTGGAGTGGGTTGCCATTTCCTCCTCCAGGGGGTTTTCTGTATCCAGGGATTGAACCCGTTTCTTCTGCATTGCAGGTGGATTCTTTACCACTGAGCTACAGGGGAAGCCCCCAAAGGGGATGAGATTTGCCTGGGGCTGGTGCATGGAGAGGACCCAGAGAGATGTTATGGGGTGGGAGGTGGGAGGCGATTCATGTTTGGGAACGCATGTACACTCGTGGTGAATTCATGTCAATATTTGGCAAAACCAATACAGTATTGTAAAGTAAACTAAAGTTAAAATAAAAATTAAAAAAAAAAAAAGCCAAGGTGCCCCTGAAGTGTGGTAATGCTAAGTAACACTGAGACAGAAACATAAACAGGGTTGGCGATTATGGATTTAAAGTATTTTAATCCCTAGTAATGAAGAATGTTAGCTTAACTTTTTAACAACATGAAATCAAAACCCACTGGTACCATCTAGCTGGAGGAAAGAGTGTTTCCTGCTAATTTGGGTAGAAAGCAGAGGCGGCATATATCTTTCTTTGTTTATACTACCGTTTATAACTCCCTAATCAACAGAAACTTTTATTTTTCTCCTTAGAGTTAACCCCTCCATTGATTTCTGAGATACGATTTTCAATAAATTCTATTACTTTGAATTTGGGCTTCCCTGGTGATTCAGCAGTAAAGAATCTGCCTGCAATGCAGGAGATGTAGGGTTAATCCCAGGATGGGGAAGATACCCTGGAGGAGGAAATAGCTACCCAGTCCAATATTCTTGCCTGGAAATCCCATGGAGAGAGGAGCCTGTGGGGTCCCAAAGGGTCAGATACAACTCAGCAGTGCGCACGCGCACACACACACACACACACACACACACACACACACACACCCCTTTGATTTACTAGCTGTTTTCTGTTTTCCTTAATATGCTTTAGGCATCAAGGGAGTGGCACAAAGCCCTAAGTGTTAATGGGCATTTAATTGGACATATACCACCTCTTCCTAATGTTATTTTGTACTTTGCTGACTTAATACGTGTACTAGGATTCTGAGAGAGACCTCTCTGTTTCTGGACCAGCGTACAAAGCTATGACACAAAAAGTATTCCAGTTTCTGCAGTGAGATTCAGACACTTAGGGGACAAAAAGCCTTTCCAAGACGTTATAGTCTCTAGTCTGTGTGTGTGTGTGTGTGTGTGTGTGTATGTGTGCGTGCACAAGTGTTGGGGAAGGAGACAAATTGCTCTGCTCCGTCAGTATAATTGAGCCACCATCCCCGCCCAAGTCTATGTAAATTAAAGTCTAGAGATGAGAATGTCATACAGAGTAAAGGGAAGTGAAGGAAGAGAAAAATTAATATTGTATATTAATGCATTGTGTGGAACCTAGAAAAATGGTATAGAGGAACTTATTTGAAAGCAGAATTAGAAACAGAGACACAGGCATGGACAGCAAGCGGGAAAGTGGGGAGGTAGGACGGATTGGGAGATTGGGATTGACATATATATACTACTATAATCAGAATAGAGAACGGATGAAAATCGACTGTAATAAATACATATAAATAAAGTCCAAGGACGGGGAGGTAATGGTTGAGAACTGAAGAACTTTCTGAGACGTGACATTGAGCTGGGAGAGTAAGCATCCACGTTCTCCTGGCTTCCATGGGGAGAGTGAAAGTTTTTGTCACTCATGCTAGGAAAAGTAAGAGGATCTCCAGGAGGGCACTTTGTGGTAATTCTAAGGTTAGTGCTGCAGGAAAGGGAAAATGTCATCTTACTTGTTTACTAGGGTATCTGCTTTTGTGGTGGGCCTGCTGTGTTTTTGTTTTTGTTTCCTTCTCAAACAATTTGTACAAAAGTGCACAAGGAATAAAAGAGAGGCAGAAGATGAAGGGGGTAGTGCAGCAGAGCAGCCTGGGCTCCCCCTGTTACTCGCGGCCCGAGTGGCCAGTGAATGTGCCAACTGAATGCCATGTAGGCAGTCGGACCTGAGCCGGCTTGCTGGAATCCCACCCAAGTAGGCTGGCACACTGGGTGAAGGGATGCAACAACCGAAGGCTAGGTTCCCCTGGGGAAGAAGCTGAGGAGTCAGGGGGGAAGATAACTGAATCTGGAGCAGATCTTTCACTTACGGGATCTTAACAGTGGCGAGGTCTATCAGGCCACCTGGATAACTCACACATACATACATTCCATGAGAGGGCCAACGCCCGAATACCTGTAGCATTTCACAAAGAAGCTAACAAAGCCAAAAACGGAACCATCAATAGGATGCTAGTTACACAAAATCATTTCTTTCCTCTCTCATGTTCCCTCTTCCCAAGCTGACATCCCAGGAGCTGAAACCAGAGGAGAAAGCAATGGAGAAAATACCCAACCTGCCACTCATGACCTCTTTCATGGGCTGCAAATCTCTTGGGCTGAAACCTGGTAGATGTTAGAGAAAGGGGAGATGATAAACATTTAATGAGGTGAGGACACTTGGGCTTCACACCAGATGAAACTGGATTATAATGGCCTTTTTCATGACAACATTTGATAGATACCTCTGGGATCTCTCATCATTAAGAGATGGGAAAGAAAATTCAAAATGAATGCAGAGAGTAGGAAAGAAAGCATTACTTCATTTGGCATCTCACTGCTCAGACTTTATTGAGTTGGTAACCAAAGGGGAAAAAAAAAATAGAAAACTATTCAATTTTATCTCACTGGACTATGGATCAATAAAGTTGGGCATCAAGAGAGTTGAGTTTGAATCCTTTCCTTTATCAGTGGGGTGTCCCTAGATAAATTATATTAACTGTGCTGAATATTAATTTTTCATGTATAAAATTGAGATAATATTACCAACTTCACCAAGTCATTCACGAGGAAGAAAATAATGGACAGGGAATCTGCCAAGTACATTTGTTCTTTCTTTCTGTATTCTTATTTTTCCCCTTAATAAAACATGCATACAGTACTTGAAAATATAGTAATTTTAGTAATAAAATTTAGTAATCAGTTGACACATAATTTTATGTTTTGCTAATTCATTTCATGGTTTACAGATTTTCATATGCTAAAATTGCCACATATTACCATTTTAATATGTTTAAAGGAGCCATCATTTGTGAGGCAGTTTGTTTAGCTGCTTCTCTTGTGTGGGTAATTTGGATCATTGCCAAGCTCCTCCCTCCTAATATAAAGTATGAAATTGCTAACATTGAAAAGAAATCACTTTAACATTTTCCCAACCCTAAGGAGTAAAAGGTTAGGTACGCAGTCTTACCTTGGGATATCATCTCCCAAATGGAATTATTTATTTTATCAATGAATATTTTGGGGGGGGAATCTCTTGAAAGTGCCAATATCTCTAGGATACCTGAACTTCCAATTAAACAAATAAACAAACAAGCTTCCTCTTGACTTGAGTGCCTTAACATCTCCCATAGCAGCCACTGATTTACTTAATTCATCCTGATTAAGGGGCAGCTCTCCATGAGTCCTCACTGGGATTTTCCAAGACCCTTCAGTTTAGCTTGGGAGTTAAATAACCTGTGATAACTTCATGCCAGAGTATAACAGACCACACTCATTTAGTTCCATTAGTCTTTTTTACCTGCATTTCAGCTTTCTCCTCCCCAACGGGCTAGAATGCAGTTTCTTTATCTTTCCCAAGGCTGTACTACAGAAATCTCTCCCTCCTATCTGCCATCTGCTTTAATGCTGCCTTTCGTCCCAAACCTCTTTTCCTAAGGTTCTAATTATTATCAACTTGCCCATTCAGGCAGCTGAAAGTCTTTTGAATATATCATGCACTACCGTATTTACTTTAAAGGCATATCAGGAGAAGCCACTGTTTACTATCATGTGAAGGAACTTTGTGGGCACCAGTCATCTCTATTTCCTTTGCCACTGAAATCAATGAAGTTTTGCTGCAATAGTTTCTTTTTGTTGAGATATAATTCACCGTAAAATTAATTCCTTTTTGTGGCTGAGTAATATACCATTGTATAAATACATCACTTTTTGTTACCCATTCATCACTGGTGAATACTGGAATTGGTGCTACAGTTTGGTTCTATGCATAGTGCTGCTATGCACACATATGTTTTTATGTGTGCATACATGGGCTTTCGTTTCTCTTGGGTGTACATATGCAGATGAAATTTCTAGGTATTGTCTCTCCTTTCAATGACAATCATCCTAGTGGGTGTGAATATTTTTTTAATTACATTTGTTAATACTTATTTTTACTTGTAGAACAGAGTGAAGTAGTTTTAAATGAGGTTTTAATATTGATTTACCTAATGGCTAATAATGCTTACCATATTTTCATAAGATGACTGTATTTCGCATATCTTATTTGGAGAAATGAATATTCAAATAACTTATCCATTTTTTAAAATGTATCTTTTTACATGTGATATGCTTTTGAGTATTCTACACTCTAGCCCCTTTTCAGATATATGATTTGCAAATATATTTCCCATTCTGAGTTGTCTTTGAAGAAATGCTTTTTAAGTACAAAAAGTTTTATTTTTGGTTAAGCCCCGTTTATTTATTTTTGGTTTACTTGTGCTTATCATATTATATTTAAGAAACCACTGCCTAATTCAGTCATAAATATATACACCTAAGTTTTCTTCTTCAGAGAAGGCAATGGCACCCCACTCCAGTACTCTTGCCTGGAAAATCCCATGGATGGAGGAGCCTGGAAGGCTGCAGTCCATGGGGTCGCTGAGGGTTGGACACGACTGAGCGACTTCACTTTCACTTTTCACTTTCATGCATTGGAGAAGGAAATGGCAACCCACTCCAGTGTTCTTGCCTGGAGAATCCCAGGGACTGGGGAGCCTGGTGGGCTGCCGTCTATGGGGTCACACAGAGTCAGACACGACTGAAGCGACTTAGCAGCAGCAGCAGCAGCAGCAAGTTTTCTTCTATGAGTATTACAAGTCTAGTTTTTTGTTGTTATTGTTAATTCGTTTCTGATTTAAGTGTTATATATAGACTAAGATATGGTTTCAAATTCATTACTTTGCATGTGAGTATCCAGTCATTTCAACACCTTTGAAAAAGTCTGCTCTCTCCCCCATTGAATTAGCTTGGCACTTTGTCAAAAATAAATTGAACTTAAATGTATAGGTTTGCTTCTGAACTCTCAATTCTCTTTCATTGATCTCTACATATGTCTTTATGCCAGAACTATACCATCTTCCTTACTCTAGCTTTGTAGTGAATTTCTTGAAATGGACAACTGTGAGTCCAAATTTATTCTTCTTTTTCAAGCTTCCTTTAGCTATTCTGGGTGCCTTGTATTCATATGAATTTATTTTCAGTTTTTTAGACTATGTATAAAAGGCAGCTAGAATTTTGATAGTGATTGTATTAAATATGTAGACCAATTTAGGGGGCATTGCCTTCTTAAAAATACTGGATTTTCCAAACCATGGACAAAGAAAGTATTTCTATTGACATCTTCTTTAATTTCTTTCAATGATGTTTGCACTTTTTTTTTTTTTGGTGTTAATTATATTTGAAATGTGGGTAAAATTTTCCAGTGAAACTACCTGGGTCTGAAGATTTATTTGGGGGGAGCTTTTACATTACAAATTTTGCACTTAATTTGTTAAATTTTTCCTAAATATTTTATTCTTTTGATAGTGTTTTAAATAAAATTGTTTTTGATAATCTCATTTTTACATGGCTAACTGATAATATATAAAGTGAAAGTCAGTCATGTCCAACTCTTTGTGACCCCATGGACTATACAGTTCATGGAGTTTTCCAGGCCAGAATACTGGAGTGAATAGCCTTTCCTTTCTCCAAGGGATCTTCCCAACCCAGGGATCGAACCCAGGTTTCCCACGTTGCGGGTGGGTTCTTTACCAGCTGAGCCACAAGGGAAGCCTGATAATATATAAAACACAAATTATTTTTCTATATTAACCTTGCAAACTTGATGAACTCATTTATAAGCACGAATATTGTGTGTGTGTGTGTAACTTAGTTTCTATGTACAGTATCATTCAATTTGCAAATAGAGATCATTTTATTTCTTCCTGTCAAATCTGGATGACTTTTATTTACTTTTTCCTTACCTAACTGCCTTCACCAAAATGTTCAATACAATGTTGGAAAGTATCAAGTGCCAAAGTGTCCTTTTCTTGTTTCTGCTTTTAGTGGGACGTGTTCAACCATCTAGTCTTGAGTATGACACGATCTGCAAATTTTGCATTGATACGCTTTCTCTGATTGAGGAAGTTCCTTCCTATCCCTAGTTGAATGTTTTTATGATGAAAATATGTTGCATTTTGTAAAGTGCTTTTTCTATGGAGATGATCATGTGATTTTTTGCTTTATTCTATTAATACAGTACACTGATCTGGTTTTGTTGTTCAATCTACTTGGCATTCGAGGATTAATTCCACTTAATCATCATGTACAGTCTTTCTCATATATTGTTAAATGCAGTTTGCTAGTCTTTGGATGTGGATTTTACTGTCTATATTCATGAAAGATGGTGGTGTGATGATTTGGTCACTCAGTCGTGTCTGACATTTTGTGACCTCACAGACTGTAGCCCATCTGGTAGATTGTAGCCCACCAGGTTTCTCTGCCAATGGGATTTCCCAGGCCAGAATACTGGAGTGGGTTGCCATTTCCTTCTCCATTGTGAAATATACTAGCCTGTAGTTTTCCTTTCTTGTGATTTTTTTTTCTGGTTTTGGTATCAGGATAATCCTGGCTTCATAGAATCACTGGAAAAGTGTTTCTTCCTCCTCTTTTTTTCAGAATAGATTGTGAAGAATTCATATTCCTGCTTTTAAGTTTGGTAGAATTCATCAATAAAATAATCTGGTCCTGAACTTTTCTTTGTTGAAAGTTGTTTTTATTATTATTATTATTTAATTTCTTTACCTTTTAAAGTTCTGTCCAGATTTTTCTATTCTTTCTTGATTTAGTTTTGGTAATTTAAGTGTTTTTAGAAACTTGTTTATTTCATCTAGATTATCCATTTTGTTGGCATAAAACTGTTTACAGTATTCACTTCTGATCACTTTTATTCATGTAAAAGCTTGATTTAGTAATTTGAGTAATTTAGTAATTTTCATTTGGTCAGACTAGTTACACTTTTCTAATTTTGTTAACATTTTCAGAGAACCAACTTTTGTTTTACTTACTTTATTGTTTTTCTATTCACTCTTTCATTTATCTTCATGCTAATCTTTATCGTTTCCTTATGTTTGTTTTAGATCAGTTTGCTCTTTTCCTAGATTCTTGGGGTTAACTTATTGATTTGATTTTTTTTCTTTGAAAACATAGGCATATGAATATATCCATTTTCTTCTAAGTACTGTGTTCACTGTGATTTTTATGAACAATCACCTGTTATGTTTTGTTTTTAATGTATCATAAAATATTTTCTAATTTCCCCCTATTTCCCAGACTTCCAGTTTTTTCTCTCTCCAAGCCATGCCACATATCAGTAGAAGACTAATTCTCCTGAAGCTCAGCTGGGACCACATCATCATTTTAGAAACCTTCCATGTGTTACACAGTCCCTATTCTGGATTTGCTTATTGTACATGACGTTCTACATTAGTTGTAAATCACCTCTTCTTAACCTCAGCTGCCATATCTTCCCCAATCTCTAACCCAACTGTCTATTCATTCTGGAGTTTCTCACTTTCATGGATTCCTCATAATTATCTCTTGTTGGGAGAATGCTGGCCGTTAGATGGAACTTTTTCCAATGAACCAACAGTTCGCATGCTATGTGTATGAAAAAATTGGCTGACTCATTGGCCAGAGTTTCAGGGGTGGGGAGAGGAATGGTCACCTGAGCTGTTTGGGAGATCAGTTACTTTTTCTAATTTATCCCACCCGAGTCTATGAAGTTGGGCTCTGCTGACTCACCATTTGCAAATCATGTGTGACTAACATCAGCAAAACAGTTTTAACTTAGATTTTGTGAAATTTCAGTGTCTCTAGGTAAAGCCTTCCCAGGTGGTGCTAGTGGTAAATAACCCACCTGCCAAGACAGGAGACATGAGACAGAAGTTCGATCCCTGGGTTGGGAAGATTCCCTAGAGGAGGGCACTGCAACCCACTCCAGTTTGGTCACCTGGAGAATCCCATGGACAGAGGAGCCTGGCAGTCTGTGGTCCATAGTTTTGGAAAGAGTCAGACATGACTGAAGCAACTTAGCACAGACGGACCCCAGAAAAGTCTATAAAATGAAAAAATACATTTTTTTCCTTCCTACATAGGGGGAAAAAACCCAGTTCTTCTGTATCCTGTGTTTCTTTCCTGTGAGCTTCCTTTAGTACACATACAAAATACCTCACTCCCAACACTTCCAAATGAGTGGAAGTTTTTCCGTATAATAATTCTCTGTGACACCTGCTAGGCCTACTTGTCTTGCTGTTCACACTGTTCGCTGAAACCAGCGTAGGCAAGGCATGAACAGGGACCCTAGAAGGAGATTTGAGGTGCTGTGGGAACTACAGACATGTTGATTCTCTGACATCTGGCACGGTTGCAGGGGGTTCTCAGGTGAAGCTTATACAGACATACAGAACAAATGTGGTCCCTGGCCGAGCAAGTACATAGTGACACGCATGCTACAAATGCTCTCAGCTATTGCTCAGTTGCTCAGTCATGCCTGACTCTTTGCAACCCCATGGACTGAAGCATGCCAGGCTTCCCTGTCCTTCACCATCTCCTGGAGCTTGTTCAAACTCATGTCCATGAAGTTGGTGATGCCATCTAACCATCTGATCCTCTGTTCTCCCTTTCTCCTCCTGCCTTAAATCTTTCCCAGAATCAGGGTCTTTTCCAGTGAGTCAGCTCTTTGCATCAGGTGGCCAAAGTATTAAAGCTTCAGGTTCAGCATCAATCCTTACAATGAATATTCAGGGTTCATTTCCTTTAGGATTGATTGGCTTGACCTCCTTGCAGTCCATGGGACTCTCAAAAATCTCCAACACCACAGTTTGAAAGCATCAACTCTTTGGCGCTCAGCCTTCTGCTGTTACATAACCATTATTTACAAAATGTGTGGCGAGAATAAGAGGCTGTGGGGAGACAGAGCCTGACCACTGCTATCTTGGCCAAATTGCTGTTTCCCTACACCACCCCCCTTTCAGATGCCAGTCACCAGCCCAGGTTGTTCCTTGTACTTCCAACTGACTAGCTACAAGCTGAAGGCATCAACAACTCCTCTTTGCATGAGGTAAATTTGCTTGAATGGCTCACAGAACTCAGGAAAATCAGTTTACTCATTAGATTACCAGTTTATTTTAAAAAGATGTAGCTCAGGAAAAACCAGATGGAAGAGATGCACAGGGCAAGGCATGGGAAATGGTCTCCCTCTAGGCATGCTACTCTCCCATCAAACATGTTCACCAACCTGGAAGTTCTCCAAATCCACTCCTTCTAGGTTTTCATGAAAGTTCATTGCCTGGGCATGAATGATGAACCCACTTTCCACTGGCAATTGATTCCAATCTCCAGTTCCTCTCTCCTCCCCAGATGTCTGGGGGTAGCACTGAAAGTTCCAACTTTAATCACATGGTTGGCACCACTGACAACCCACCTTCATCATAGTGTTATCCAAAAAGCACCTCATTAACATAGAAAAGACACCTTTATTGCTCGCATCACTTAGGGAATTCCAAGAGTTTTAGGAGCTCTCCTAAATACATCCGCCTATCCCTTCTCCAGTGGGCTTCCCAGATGGCTCAGCAGGTAAAAACTCTGCCTGCAGTGCAGGAGACACAGGAAATGTGGGTTCGATCCCTGAGTTGGGAAGATCCCCTGGAGAAGGGAATGGCAGCCCACTCCAGTATTCTTGCCTGAAAAATCCTGTAGACAGAGGAACATGGCAGGCTACAGTTCAAAGGGTGCCGAAGAGTCAGAGACTGACTTGACTAAGCACACTTACACATGCCAGAAATGGGGACAAATACTAAATATATGTTTGTCATAAATCACAGTATTACAGTTGAGTATACAATCACTGCACTGTTCCATAACAACTGCATGAAAATAAGAAACAATCATAGTCAATATCCAACCACTCTTCATCTCCCCGAAGGCACGGTTGGCCTTTGGGGGTGTCTGAAAATAATATGCAATTTGACGTTTGAGGAGTTTACAGTCATACCAGCTTAATAGATTTAAAAACATAGGTAAATGCCAGAAAATAAATTAGCAATATGCTATAAGTATTTTACTACAGCTAGAGGAGAGATGTCAGGAAGTTTTCTGTAAATGAGTTACTTGAATGAGGCTTTACAGGGTTTGAAAAGATAGAAAAGAGGAAGGGCTTTCAGAATAAAGCATAGGAATATGTATGAGGTATTCAAAATCTGAAAAATGGACCTTCTTATTTAATGACAGTCCAAGCTTAGAGAGAAATGATTGTGATTATTAGTTACAAAGATTCTCAGTGTTAGCATTGATGCAATGATCTAACATTTGATATCTTTGACACAATAATTCTACATTACTGTTAGTGAACTATTGACCGAAACCACCCACCTTGGCCAGACGGTCATAACCACTTGTATGAGTTGTCTTGCAACAAGAGAACAAGAGGTCCCAACAAAGAACACAGCGCTGCCACAGAAAACTAACTGGGTGTTAGAAAACTAACACCATATGTCCCCTAACCTGCCAGAATCTTGACTGAGATATGTGTACACCACCAGGAAGGACCCTGCTGCTAAGTCGCTTCAGTCGTGTCCATTTCTGTGTGACCCCATAGACGGCAGCCCACCAGGCTCCCCTGTCCCTGGGATTCTCTAGGCAAGAATACTAGAGTGGGTTGCTATTTCCTTCTCCAATGCATGAAAGTGAAAAGTGAAAGTGAAGTCGCTGAGTCGTGTCTGACTCTTCACAACCCCATGGACTGTAGCCTACCAGGCTACTCCATCCATGGGATTTCCCAGGCAAGAGAACTGGAGTGGGTTGCCATTGCCTTCTCCCAGGAAGGACCCTGAGTCAGATCAAATATTTGCAAGGAAGATGACTGGCCAGAGATAACCCAGAAACTGACCTCATTACCATGAAACCTGAGACTGTGATGAGCCACATGGGGGAGCAATCCTCCCGGGTTCCCTTACCCTGCTGCTCTCTGCCAGGGGCATTGCTTCCTAATAAAGTGTTTTGCTTTATCAGTACATGCGTCTACTTGGACAATTCATTACTGAGTGTTAGACCAGAGCCTACTCTCAAGTCCTGAAGGAATCAAGATGAACATTATTGAATTTCTATCAAGTAGCCTGACTTCTTATGTCCATATAAAAGTAACACAGTATATAATTTATGTTTATTTGAAAGGCTTGTTCTCAGGAGAAATCCCATATTATTTTTCATTCTATCTTCACAAAGTTTCTTTGATGCATCATAGTATCTCCCCAATGAGAATGTGTGTTTGTGGGTGTCTTATTCATTTTTTGAAAACCCAACATAGAACTTGTTTCATCAGTTCTTACTGTATTACATACCTGTGTAGTCAGTGAGAAAGTGAGGCTCTGAGTTAAGTGGTTGGACGGTAAACTGAAAGAAAAATGACCATGAAAAGACATGGAAGAATTTAAATGCGTATTATTAATACTAAGTGAAAAAAGCCAATCTGAAAAGGTTACACACTGTATGATTCCAACTATATGACATTCAGGGAAAGTTGAAACTGTGGAGACAGGTATAAAGATCAGTCCAAGGGCTTGGGTGGAGGGAAGGGATGAACAGGTGAAATACAGATTTTTACGACAGTAAAAATATTCTGTATGATACTATAAAGATGTGTACCCACCATTATACACTTATCAAACCCCATAGAATATACAACACCAAGAGTGAATTATGATGTAAACTACTAACTGGGCAAATATGAGGCGTCAATGTAGGTTTGTTGTAATAAACATACCACTATTATGGGGATGTTAATAATGGGGGAGGCTATGAATGTGCGGGGCAAGGGGTATATGGGAAGTCTCTTAATTTTACCTCCTTTTAGTTTTGTGTGCATGCATGATCAGTTGCTATAGTTGTGTCTAACCCTTTGTGATCCTATGGACTCTAGCCCTCCAGGCTTCTCTGTCCGTGGGATTTTCCAGGCAAGAATACTGGAGTGGATTTCCATGCCCTCCTCCAGGGGATCTTCCCTATCCAGGGATCAAATCCATGTCTCCTGCAGCTCCTGCATTGCAGGCAGGTTATTTTACCTGCTGACCCACCAGGGAAGCCCCCTCCTAATTTTACTGTAACCATTTGTTTGTTTGCTTTTAATGGCAAAATGTATTGATAGAGCACCATGAGTTTCCATTCTAGCTGTAGCTGAAAAAAAGTTATGATTTTATGCAAGGCACTCTATGTTCTGTGTCTCATTTTTCTTATTTAAAAAAGGAGGTTGTGCTTATGCATCAAGGGCACAGGTTCTATTTCAATCATGTTTGCTGCATGAAAGATATCGAAACCTATTACTTGAAGGACTGAATCAGCAAGTGAATAATTTGGACTAGATGACCTCTAATACCTTTGTCAATTCAAGCATTCCAAGATCCCATGAATGCGTGGTTTGCAACCAGCTAGTATCCTGAATTTCCCACTTGTGTTCTAGGTCTCAACTATACCCTCTTTCTTGAGGAATTTACCAGTTCAATTAGTACTGTCTCCAGCAGCATTAATTTCTTTTTTTACTGGAGCATCTCATAAGTAAACAAACATGCTCTACTATCTCCTACCTTAAAACACAACAAAATGCAATTAAAACTTTGGATTTCAGATTGCTTATACCCGAAATCAAATTGTTAAACACCCCATGTTTCTTCTGTCCCTTCATAGAAAAGCTACTCTAGCTGGTATCTTACTATACTGCAATCTACTGTAACCAAACCTTTCTCACAAACACCTCACTGAATGCAAGCCTCACATCCCCATATTTTAAAATTCAAAGGTCACATCTCATTCTGTAATTGTCTGGAGTCTTTTGTAACATTGGCAAGTAGACATCTCCCCTTATTTTAAAACATCCACTTCTCTTGGATTCTAAAACAGCACACATTTTTCTTTTTTCTTCTCTTTGCTTACTTTGCTTACCACATGAGATGCAAAAATTCTCAACAAAATTTTAGCTAATTGAATCCAACAGCCATAAAAAGAATCATATATCATAATCAAGCAGGATTTATCCCTGGGATGTGAGGATGTTTCAACATATGGAAATTAATAAATATGGTGTACCACATTAATGGAATAAAGAATAAAAAATCATGTGATCCTCTCAAAAAAATGCAGAAAAAGCATTTGACAAAATGCAACAGCTTTTCATGATAAAAGCTCTCAACAAATTCAGTATAGAAAGAATAAACCCCAAATTAATAAAGACTATATATGGCAAGCACATTCAGTTCAATTCACTCAGTCGTGGCCGACTCTTTGCGACCCCATGAATCGCAGCACGCCAGGCTTCCCTGTCCATCACCAACTCCCCGAGTTCACTCAGACTCACGTCCATCGAGTCAGTGATGCCATCCAGCCATCTCATCCTCTGTTGTCCCCTTTTCTTCCTGCCCCAAATCCCTCCCAGCATCAGAGTCTTTTCCAATGAGTCAACTCTTCGCATGAGGTGGCCAAAGTACTAGAGTTTCAGCATCATTCCTTCCAAAGAACACCCAGGGCTGATCTCCTTCAGAATGGACTGGTTGGATCTCCCTGCAGTCCAAGGGACTCTCAAGAGTCTTCTCCAACACCACAGTTCAAAAGCATCAATTCTTCAGCGCTCAGCCTTCTTCACAGTCCAACTCTCACATCCATACATAACTACTGGAAAACCATAGCCTTGACTAGATGGACCTTAGTTGGCAAAGTAATGTCTCTGCTTTTGAATATACTAGCTAACATCATATTGAACAGAAAAAGAAAAAGCTGAACTCCTAGAAACAGAGAGTAGAATATGGTTTCCAGGGGCTAGGAATGGGGAAATGGGGCTATATGAGACACAGGGTACAAACTTCCATGGTGATACAGTTTAAAATACTGTATTAGGTACCTGCAGGTCTCTAAGATCCAACACTTTCTCACTACACACACACACACACACACACACACACACACACATATGCACACACATATGCAAAATTATATGTGAGACAGCACATGTACTAATTAACCTTATTGTGGTAACCACTTGTGATATATCTGCGCATCAAATCATCATGCTGTACACTGTGTAAAATTACACAATGTGTGCACGTGTGTTCTGTCGACTCTGACTCTTTAGACCCTGTGGATTGTGGCGTTCCAGGTTCCTCTGTCCATGGGATTTTTCCAGGCAAGAATACTGGAATGTGTTGCCATTTCCTCCTCCAGAGGATCTTCTTGACCCAGGGATCGAACCCACATCTCCTGTGTCTCCTTCATTGCAGGTGGACTCTTTACCACTAAGCCACAGGGGAAGTCCAAAATTGTACACTGTTATATGACAAATATATCTCATAAAGTCAAGGGAAATATAAATAAATTAAACAAGCCAGCACCCAACACTGCCAAGCAGATTCTAACACATGGAAACATTGAGGGGGGAATGTAAGTATAAACGATAATCCCAATTTTACTCTGAAAGGCCCTTTCCAGAAAAGCATTTTTTTAATGTTAAATTTCATTTCCTTGAACTCTGTAGTCTAATTCAGTTGTTAACAAATGTCACTAAAGTATTACAATGTGTCAAGGATACTATTTTTTATTAATACCAATGACTGTCTCTAGCTCTGCTGTTCTAAGATTGTATAACTGACACCCCTATCTAGTCCACTGTTAACCCAGTAGCTGATCTGATGAATGAAATGAAGCCACATACCATAATATGCATGGCAAGTTCCTTGAGGCCAGGTGTGATCTCAGTCATCTCCGAGTTCCTAGGGTCAGAGTAGGATTCAATAAAAATGTGTTAGGGAAGACTGCGCCCGAGGCCTGCCAGACACTTTCTGTTTGAGCCTGTTTCTCGCAGCGTGTGTCCTTTTCTGATGACAAGTTCTGTAGGCACTGTCTCTCTCTTTTTTTTTTTTCTGATTACAACTCTATCTGACGGCAGATAATCTTCATTCCTTGCATCTTCCCTTGCTCTTAATTTAACACTTAGCATAGAGGGAAATGACACAATAAACGCAAGATGAGGGTAATGACTAGGAGGCAATGGCTCTGAATCTAATCCCAGAAGCCAGTCAGAGTGTCTCCTTTCCTGCCACAGCTGTCCGGTCCCTGCGATGCGCCTCTGTCACTTGCCTGGGAATCGGTGTTCAATACATTTTAAACCGAGTCAGAGTCCTGCCGCTCGTAATTGGATCCCATTGATTTTTAATGAGTATAATTGTCTCAAGGGTGACTGGGGCTACTTCTTTTTTCCTTACCCCTTCTGTGAATTCATTTGGTTACTAACCCTGGGAACAAAGGGTTAACCAGCATCAGCTGCTAGTTAGTCATAAATTGAAAGACAGCAGAGTTGTGGAGGACTAGAAACAGAGACCCCTGGTAGAAGCGATGACTAATCACAGCAAACAATTGATTTGTTTCAAAGCTCATTGCAAACGGCAATAATCGTTTTAAAGAGAAAAGCAGTTGAATGATAATTGGGAGTAATTGAAACTCACCGAAATATTGAGTAAAACATTAGCTATTTTAACCGGTGTTATCTTTATCATTATCTTCAGGAGTTATAGCTGGGCAGCCCATGAGCTTCTGGAAGCCTCACCCAAACTCCAAGTCTTTGGCAATCTTTTAAGTGCTTATTAGCGAGAGCCGTGGCTAAGTGGGGGTTTCCCTGGTGGCTCAGTGGTAAACAGTCCACCTGCTAATGCAGGAGATGAGGGTTCAATCCCTGGGTCCAGAAGATCCCCTGAAGGAGGGCAGGGCAGCCCATTGCAGTATTCTCTCCTGGGAAAATCCCATGGACAGAGAAGCCTGGAGGGCTACAGTCCATGGAGTCACAAAGATTTGGACATGACTTAGCCCAAACAATAACAACACCAACATGGCTAAGTAGATACCAGGCAGGCCAGCTGGTTTTCTCTGCATGGCACCCCAGGACTGCATCACTGGGTAAAGACCAGCACGGATTCAGTTTCCAAAAGAGTGGTCTTTGTGAACGTGACAAGGATGTGCACCAGGCTGAGTGCCTTGCAGAGGCCTCTGTCGGTCCTGAGCAGCTTTCCCACGAGCCATTATGATGTCACTCCGTATGCCATCTCCCTGAGCACGGTCTGACCAGGGGCTATTAACTGCTCTTTTCCAGCTGTCACCCTCCCCGTGTCTGCTGTCACATCAGACAGATGGGGGCAGAGGCTTCGATGGCCAAGACAAGAAAGTTGAACTGATTTGGCAGACGAGGAAGACAGTTGCAGATGACACAGAGATGATGGTGGAAGGGCACACAAGGAAGCACACTGCACGTCCCCTCATTAGAGTGCAAGGCCTGATGCAGACGCTGCATCCTCCCGTTCCGTCTCAGTGTCCCCGGGACCTAGCCCAGTGCCTGCTCAACCGATGAATAACACCAGCTTGTAGAATAGCCCAGTGTTAGGTCTATGCAGCAGTGTCAGGACTGACAGCTCGGGCTTGGGAATTCGACAGAGCTGGGTTCAAGTTCTACTTCCACGGTGGCCCCAGGTGCAACAGTAAGACACTGAAAAATTTAGATGGGTCCTTAGCTGCTTTGCAACTGATGATCACCATGTAAGCTGGAAGCAATAGCTCTCGCCAATTCAGAGATGAAATCATACAGAGAAGTAACAGCGCACAGAGCCTGGCACCCAGGGAGCCATCGACGGGAACCAGGAAGAGAGCCACCATCGCACAGGGGCAGGGTGGGTCATCAAAGGACCTGTAGGATGGTCAGAGTGCCCCCTTCTGAGATACACTTAGCACTGCGCTGAATGAATTCTCTACTAGCAAATCTGAAATAATGCTCTACTGGAGGTGGGGGTTTCCCAGGTGGCACTAGTGGTAAAGAACCTGCCTGCCAATGCATGATACGTAAGAGACAGGAGTCAGGAAGACGCCCTGGAGGAGGGCATGGCAACCCACTCCAGTATTCTTGCCTGGAGAATCCCCAAGGACAGAGGAGCCTGGTGGGCTACAGTCCATGGGGTCACAAACAGTCAGACACGACTGAAGCAACTGAGCACAAAGCACCACCGGACATGTGGACTAATTAATCTACCGAGACCCTTTCCAGCCAGAGACAGAGACTAGCAGAAAGCTGAGCGGCTGGTTTCCAGCACCTTTCCCCAAAGTCCCAATGTGACATGTGCCTTCTGAACTTCACCTCTCCAAAGCAGGGAGTCTCAGTGGGTAAAGAATCTGCCTGCAATGCAGGAGACACAGTGACCTCGAGTTCAATTCCTGGGTCAGGAAGATCCCCTAGAAGAGGGCATAGCAAACCACTCCAGTATTTTGGCCTGGAGAATCCCATGGCCTAAGGAGCCTGGCAGGCCACAGTCCAAAGGGTGGCAAAGGGTTGGACACGACTGAGCAGCTAACATTTTCACTTTCAGGAGGAAAAAAGGCTTTTTTCCTTAAAGTCTGTGACTATCAGCCCCACTGGCACCATGAGCGCTACCTTTCCACTCACCAGCCTGTCCCAAGAGCAGGGCTGACCCAGAGCACCAGCTGTAGGGAGCGACATCAGCCCTCTGAACTAGAACCCCAGATCTCATTGGCACAGCCCACTTGTGTGACTTCCCAAGGACTTCATTTTGTCCTTGACCCATCCGAGTATTTCCCTCCTAGACAAGCAGAGGAGCTGAAAAGTCAGTGAGTGTGTGGGATTGGCATCAGGAAGTTGCGAGCTTATTTGGCTAAAATCTGATGTTGGGAAGACCTTGGGAGGCTACCCAGGCTCAGCTGCCATGCAGAGCTGACTGAGAGGAAGGTCTGGATCAGATGCCTGACTGATCATCAAAAGCATGAAACCTGATGGAAAAAGCAAAGATATTCAGAACTGCTCACACAGTTGAAGTTAAAATATTAAGGCTTGATTGAAGACATAGCACATGCATGAGGGCTGGCACTGGGTTGGTTCAGAGGTGGTCCACATGTGGTCAGATGCCTGCTATTTTTGAAGGCCAGTGACCTACATCCTTAGACTCTCATCTGATGGGCTAAGAAATGTGGTCATGTTGGAAGGATGCTATTCACATAATCTTGTGTGTGTGTGTGCACTAACCCGCTTCAGCTGCGTCTGACTCTTTGCAACCCCCATGGACTATATTCCGGCAGGCTCCTCTGTCCATGGGATTCTCCACACAAGAATACTGGAGTGGTTTGCTATGCCCTCCTCCAGGGGATCTTCCTGAGCCAGGGACTGGACCTGTGTTTCTTTACCAGTAGCACCACCAGGGAAGCCTCAATCTTATTGTTTCCTAAAGAAAGTCCTAGGTACTGTACCCCTAGAGAGATCATCCATGGAAAACATACAAGAAATCAATGAATATGATCCTAGAAGGAAAGCAAGATTCCTTTCACTCACTAGTTTTTCAATGGCTGACAACATGGAATAAAAAGTAAAAAATTCTTGTCTCAAGCTTTCCTTTTCATGCTTGCTCTGTTGCTCTTTTTCCAACAAACAGACTTAGGGAATTCATATAAAAGCTCAGTAGTAAAGAATCTTCCTGCCATGCAGGAGACCTGGGTTTGATCCCTAGGTCAGGGAGATGCCTGGAGAAGTAAATGGCAATCCATTCCAGTATTCTTGCCTGGGAAATCGCATGGACAGAGGAGCCTGGCGGACTATAGCCCATGGGGTCACAAAGAATAGGACACAACTTGGCAACTAAACAACAACATGATTCTTAGAGTCCTTTCAGAATGGACAGTGTAAATCTCCTCATTAGCAAGTGATGAAAAGAAGAATAAGATTCTCTTTATAGCCAGCCCACTTTTCCTCCCTGCCCACTTTCATTTGTGGCACCTCTTGAATAAAAATTAGAGCCACTGTCTGCTATCCAACAACCAGACTTAATCCAGGAGCTCCAGACCCTAACGGAGTTTCCATACTAAGAGCAGGCTGGGTAAATAAGCCTTTCTGTGAACAGGAGATGAAGAGGAATTGTAAAGTCCCTTGACAAAAGTCTTGGTCAAGAAGGGAAGCAGTCACAGGAGGGTGGCAGGCAGCTCGCTGCTGCAAAGTGAGTCAGCCCTAAAGGAGCATCACTTTATCTTATTTACAAGGAAAAAAAAAGAGAGTGTGCAGTTTGAGTCACTTTAACTAAATTCCACAGAATGGGATTTCCCAGATGGTCCAGGGATGAAGAATCTACCTTTTAATGCAGGCGACTCAGGTTCAATCCCTGGTTAGGTAACTAAGATCCCATAAAACACACAGTAACTAAACCCGTGCACCCCAACTGGAGAGACGCCCGCACTGTAGCGTTGATCTCACGTGCTACAGCTAAGACCCAGCACAGATTAACTGATCAGACAATTCCACTGAGTGGCTGATACTAGCTCAGACGAAGGGAAAAAAGAAAGATTGTCAGACGCGCCTTTGGGATCAGCTTTGTCCTGTGGGCCCTGAGATGTGGTCATGTTGGAAGTATGCTAGCCACGTAATCTTTTGTGGGTTCTGCTTGTTTTCCCAAGGTACTAGACACAGTGGCTACTTAAAAGCTCTGAAAGGGATGAGCCCAGCCTGGCTCCCTCTTAGAGGGATGAAATCAGACTTCCTGGCATGCTCATTTCAAGCTGTTGACAATTAAAAAATAAGTAAAAATCTGGCAGGTTTTTCAACCCAAAGCCTTCTGCCACCTCAAGACAGCTAGCACTCATTGCAGAATACGTGTCATCCAGATACGGCCTCTGTAAACTGCAGTGGGCAGCTCGGCAGACAGCAGAAAACTGTCATAGAACACTTCCTGGAGAGAAATGGGGTGTCTGGGGCTCAGTGCAAGGAAATGACTCAAGGTCAAGACGGACTGTTCAGTATTTGTCTTTATTTCTGCTGAGCACCACCTTCAAAGCGCATCATAGGTGTCAAGATCTCTCCAGGCACTGGCATGTGCTGCCATTCACCACTTTGTCATCTCAGCAGGCTTGGCACAGCCTCCACACAGGCTGCTTTTTAAGTTCTTGAAGGAGATTCAATTTGAAGAATTCGGCCAGAGCTCAGGATAGAAGCATCAAGCTAGAATTGTGGGGAGAAGGATTTGGACTGGGCTGAAGTGACCTCTTTGCCCCACAAAGGGTTAACTCAGAGAGCATATTGCTTAAACAAACGTAGGGCAGTATTGCCTTGGGTTTTTTGTTGTTGTTGTTTAGTTGCTAAGTCGTGTCCGACACTTTTGTGACCACACCAACTGTCGTCCGCCAGGCTCCTCTGTTCATGGGATTCCCAGGCAAGAGTACTGGAGTGGGTTACCATTTCCTTCTGCGGAGGATCTTAGGATCTTCCCAGGTCAGGGATCGAACCTGTCTCCTGAGTCTCCTGCACTGGCAGCTGGATTCTTTACCGCTGAGCTATCAGGGAAGCCACTGCTTTGGGATTGGAGTATAAAAATAACTTTTTTTACTCTATTAAGACTATGTCTGACTGAGAACACTGGTGTGAAAATTGGTCCCTGGGAACAAGATGGATTGATTCTCATAAAGATTCTGGGAGGTGAGAATCTGTTCTCTTGAAACTGGTTTCTTAGACTTGAAGCAAGGGTCTATAATAGAATAGGACATGTGGGAAACAGGTCTCCGAAAATTAAATGACCATGCTGAGAAAGGGAGTCTAGGCTGGTGGCCCAAGTTCAAGGCAAGGTGTTCAGAATTAGTGTAGTGGCAGCTGGTGACTGCTGCAGGATATTAGAGACCTGGCCTCCTGGGCGCACCCTTGTGCTCTGAAATCAGCATCTCAACATGCGATTGAGGTAGGAGATAGATGGTTCCCTGGACCATACAGATGGTGTTTGTCCAGTGGAGTAAAACGTAAGCTTTGTTCTCATCCAGACACTCCAAGACCCAAGCTGGTGGCAGAAGCTGAACTCTGCTGAAGTAACGAGGTAAGGTGCCACTCCTGAGGTCAAGGAAGGCTTCCCTGTCTGGACATGCACAGGAAGCCTCCGTGGGGGTCAGGAAGAGCACCGCGCCAAAATAAGTGTGGATGTGCACTCACAGACTTCTACGGTGGGATTCACCATAGCAAAAAGATGCAAACACATGTTGGGGACAGTACTACGTCCCGGTAGGTGTGAAAAAAGAAACAAGATAATTGGCCAAAGGCAAACAAACACCTGGAAGGACTTTCCTACAAAAGGGATTTAAGCCACCTCTTTACTTCACGCCTCCTTTTCAGAGAGGATGTCCATACTCTTTCTTTCTGGGTGTGTATCTCTGCCCTGCTTCTGTCTTAAATAAATAGCATTTCTGTGCTCTCCCATACATTGTGCTGTCTCTAACAATCGACTTTGTGTCTGTTTTTACAGGTTTTGCCCCCCTGAAACATTCTTGATTTCCAACAGGGAAAGAGCCTGGGAAACTTTGCTTTGAGCCTCTAGCCCCTGGTGGTCCAGTGCTGAGGATTCCTGGTCTTCATCCAGGCTGCCCAGGTCCAATTCCTGGGCAGGGAACTAAGATCTCTCTTCAGAACTGCTTGCTGCTGTCTCTCCAGATCAGGATGATGTCTGAAAAGGAATTGAAATGAGGATTCCCTAGAAATGGGAGTGGGAGTGGTCTGCGCTAGGACCGAGCAGGATGGCAGAAGAGAATTGGGTTCATCACAACACAGGCCAGTGAGAAACAAGGGCGGGGCAGTGCATGCCAGGGCGAGGGAAGCCCCCATCTGGGCTGGAACTCAGAGAGACCCTCCTACCATGGGAAGTATAATCCTGAGCTTTTGATGAAGGAGGGACCCACGACTTCCTATGGACATGAAACATGGTCCTGGAGCCAAGGCTTTCTTTTTTAAAACTGTATTATGGATTCAAACTTTTCAAAATGTTAGAGCAACCGTGCCAACATTTAAATGTTACCATATATTGAGTTCTTCCCACGATCTCATGGCTTGTAGACCCTAGTGCAAAATGAAATTGGGACGTCTCTTGTTCAAAAATTATTAAGAATTATTAAGAATTTCAAGATGGAGACAGCAGAGCATTAAAGCAAAGGGCCCTTCTGTGCACAGCCAGCCCTGACTGTTCTGACATGCCAGCTAGCACAGTAAATGCTTTACATGTGTCAACAAACTGAAGCTTTCCAAATAGTCCTATGACGTGGGAGCTGTCATTATCTCCAGGTGATAAGTTAAAGAAATCATGAGACAGAGGGGAAGGTAAGAGCCCAAGGGATGTCGGGGCCACACACAGCGTTCCTCCAGAGAAGGGGACACTTTCACTCCCAAGACCCGTGCCACCCTGCCCCTCATGGTGGGGTGTTCGTGAGTGTGTGCGCTCAGTTATGTCCAACTCTCTGGGCTCAGCGGACCACGGCCTGCCAGGCTCTTCTGTCCATGGAATTTCCCAGGTGAGAATACTGGAGTGGGTCGCCATTCTCGTCTCCAGAAGATCTCCCCAACCCAGGGATCCAACCCGCGTCTCCTGCGCCTCCTGCATCGCAGCTGGATTCTTTACAGCCGCGCCGCCAGCGAAGCCCTGAGGACCACTTAAACGAAGGTAGTGCGTGAGAACGGAATGAGCCTGCCTTTGAGAGAATGAGCTTCCTGTCCCTGGAGGTATTCAAAGTGAAGCTGGGAGGCCAGGCTCAGGCATCTAAAGAAGACGACGTACTTCCTGGGAGACAAGCAAGGAGAGGAGAAATAGTCATTATCGGATGAACTACAGCAGTCATTCCAAGTTTTACTGGTGAAAAAATCATGTGGTGGGTATGGAAATGGTAGACTCCTGGTTGCAGGAGGCCAGGGAATCTGAATTTTTCATACTGACAGATTGGCCAGTCCTTTCCGATTATCATACTGACCAGTCATTTCCAAGTTCCCCAAGTCTAAGACCTTTATTTCGGTTTTCTGTTTTTACTTTCTTTTTGGCTGCCCTGGGCCTTCCTTGCAGTGCATGGGCTTTCTCTAGCTGTGGTGAGCAGGGGCAAACTGTCTAGACATGGTGTGTGTGTTTCTCATTGCAGCGGCTTCTCTTGTGGTGGAGCACAGGGTCTAGCGTGTGCAGCTCAGTAGGTGTGGCGTGACGGTTTAGTCGCCCTGCGGCAAGTGGGATCTGAGTTCCTGGACCAGGAATTGAACAAGTATCCCCTGCACTGGCAGGCAGATTCCTAACCACTGAGCCCCTTGTTTAATTTTAAATCTGTGAAATGGTTACATGTTGAAAACACCATTGCTCTCAATCTCTTTCTCTCTCTCTGCCTCATGCATTTATCCCTTCTTTGCTCTTTTGTCCAGATAATACAGTCTATTCCCACCACCAAGCGAGGGGTGGGGGGCTGCCTTCTTCCCTTTATTATCAGCTTACACTTCCTTTTGCTGCCTTTTCTGTATGTGTCTTCATCTTTGTGCCATCTTCCTCAATACTTTTTTTCTTGAGTGTCCGGGGATTTATAAATTCTTCCTTGAACTTGATTAGGTTACTTTTCTTGTCAATTTCTGCATGCCAATCCATAAAATAATGGACTACATCAACTCTGTGATCCTTTCCAGCCCTAATGTGATATATCTTTTAATTAGTGGCTATGATAAAAAAAAGAATGAAATAATGCCATTTCCAGAAACATGGATGGATCTAAAGACTGTGATTCTGAGTGAAGTAAGTCAGACAGAGAAGCAGAAACATCATATGACATCCCTTATAAGTGCAATATAAAGAGGTATGATACAAATACAAAAGGTACGTTCCCTGGTGGCTCAGATGGTAAAGCGTCTGCCTACAATATGGGAGACCCAGGTTTGATCCCTGGGTCGGGAAGATCCTCTGGAGAAGGAAATGGCAACCCATTCCAGTACTCTTGGCTGGAAAATCCCATGGACAGAGGAGCCTAGTAGGCTACAGTCCATGGGGTCTCAGAGAGTTGGACATGGCTGAACTTTCACTTTCACTTCATGATACAAATAAACTTACTGACAAAACAAACCGACAATCCACAGACTTAGAGAATGAACTTATGGTTGCTGAGGGGGAAGGATGGAGGGAAGGGATAGTTAGGGAGTTTGGGATGGACATGTACACACTGCTGTGTTTAAAATGGGTAACCAAAAAGGACCTCTTGTATAGCACAGGGAACTCTGCTTAATGTTATGTGGCAGCCTAGATATGGGAGGGGAGTTTGGAAGAAAATGGATATATATGAATTCATGGCTGAGTCCCTTTGCTGTTCACCTGAAACTATCACAACACTGTTAACTGGTTATACTTCAATACAGAATTAAAAGTTTAAATCAGAGACTGAGAAATGTCATTCCAGTAACCTCCACTGGGTCCCTCAAGCCATAGCCCCAATGCTTAGAATTAAAATCTTATCTCCAGAGCAGGAAGAGTTGAAAGATTGGAACCTCACTGTGACAAGACTCCAGTAGGGAATCCCATTTACATGGATCCACTGTCCAAGAGACAAACTAGTACAAACCATATAACAAGTCCATGATGTTTTTTAAATGGACTTACTCCAGCAAATGAGGCTTATGTAGCAAGCCTCCAGTGTATATCTACATCTCTGGCACAAGTTGTTGTAGGTTTGAAGGCTCCCATTAGATTGTAACTATCCTAGAGGCCAGGCAAGAGTGGCTGATTTCCTCAGTAAGATCCAAGGGTGGTGAGAACTCTGTATCATTTGCAAAGGATTAAAGAGTTAGATTTTTCTTCAGCCTTACTAAGTTTCTTTCCTGTTTGCTACTTTTTGCTTTCTGTAGGTTCATTTCTGAGTGACACAGTCAAAAGCAGATGATGTCTCAGGCAAATAGTTTTTAAATGCTACTGTTCAGCACTCAGGGAGTGATTCTCAAAGTGCACACCCTGGGTCAGCATCATCTGCGAACCTTTATTAGAAAGACAGACTCAAAAGACTTCTGAATCAGAAACTGAGCTGTGGCCTCGCTGCCTGTGTTTCACAAGCCCACCAGGAGATGCTGATGTGAATACAGCTGGAGAGCCCTGCTTCCCGGGTGGCTCAGTGGTAAAGAGTTCTCCTGCCTGTGCAGGAAACCCAGGTTCAATCCCTGAGCTGGGAAGATCCCACATACCATGGAACAATTAAACTCCTGTGCTGCAGCTCCGAGCCTGCCCTTTAGAGCCCGGGAGCACATCTACCGAAGCCAGGAGCTGTGCTTCCCAAGAAGAGAAGCCACCTCTGGAAGAAGCCTGTGGACCGCAACCAGAGGGTAGTCCCTGCTCGCGGCATCCAGAGCAAAGCCCGCGCAGCAACGAAGACCTCGTACAGTCAAAAATAAATAAAATTATATGTCAGTATATTATATAAAATAAATATATTGATATTTGCTTTTACATTTATTAATATACTGTATATATTATATAGCATATAAAGCTGGAGAACCACTGATGCAGAGAAACTGGCGGAAAATGTAAGCCCTACCTAGAGATTCTGTCAGTTGTTTTGGGGAGTAGGGTCTAACAGTCTACATTTTAACCTTGTCTCTTAGGGGAGACATACTATTTTACATTCATTCAGAGCTCTGCGTATTACCAAGTGCTTTCACAGGGTTTAAGTTCAGATTTTCATCTTAAGAGAATCGAGGGCAGTTCCAGGGGGCCGCTTTGTTGCAATCTCCCAATTCACTTTTCATTCAATAACCATCTTGCCGGAACTAGAGTTATTTACACACACTCTGTTACTCCTACTATGTTGTAAACACCTCGAGGAGAGAGACATCATTTTCATCAGCTTTGCATGGGGCAAATCCTTGTCTTATCAGAGAAGATCAATGACTAGTTGAATTTTCTCCAGATAGACATCTGGATGTCATTATTTGCCCAGACCTTGGGAGACCAGATGACTGAGTGACCTCCACAGTCTAACTTTTCCTACAACTAATCTAGCTATATGACTGACCTTCAAAGCAGCCATTCTGATGATGTCTATAAACCCAAACAGGAGAAAGAAAAAAAAGAAGAAGAAAAGAATCTGTTTTGCTGATAATTAAGCTCAGAAATACACATGCATCAATTATTCAGTTCCTACAAGTCCTCATTAATACAGGCTTCTCAAGTGCAGACAGCAAAATAATTCAAATGAGGACTGGCCTCAAGTTTATATGCATGTTCAATGAAAGAAAAATAAAGTATGTTGGTGGCAGGAGGAAGGGGGATGTTAAGACACTGGTTAAGCCAGCTAAAAATGAAAGTGAGATGACTAACAATGCGTAACTGTATTTACAGTCTCAGCAAAGCCCAGAAAGGAGAGGATCCAGCCACAAACCACCTTCCTGAAATGCTATGATGTAGGTAAGCATCACATACACCCAAAATCAAAGGCTATGGAATAGCTGAGACCCAGAAACTTTTCCTTTGCTATCGGTCTAAACTGCTGCAATTAAAAATAGACTCTCATTTGGTTTCGCTGCTTTTTACTGCTTCGTATGCACTTTACGGAGCACTCAATAAATGAGGTTTTATTGGGTTTTTAGAACACATTCTTGCAGACCTAAATTCCCTAGGTTTAAATTCATCTTGTTCTTTTATTTTGGAGGTTGACCACTTAAGCCTCGGTCCTTCTAGGAAAAATTTGCAAAAAGAAGAATCTGATCCCCTTCCAACTCTGGTTGGAAAGGAGACTGCAATTATGCTTGCGGAAACATACATAGTTTGGCCATACTAAGTTTTTGCGGGGACAAAGGAAAAGGTAGCTTTCACATATTGGTATAAGCACTGAGTAAAGAAATGTGTTGATGTCTGCTCAAACCTAATCCAAAACATACACAGTCTAAGATTCAGCAAGTCCTCCTCCAGGTATTAACCCAGAAGAAGCCCCAGCACATGGGCACGTGGAGGAAACAGGTACAGTGGTGCTCAGGTCACCAGATTATTGCATTAAATGGTGAAACAACGGGGGACCTAAATAGAAACAGTGCACGCAGGTGAAGGAATACTCTACAGCAGCTAAGAAAGATGGATCTTAAAATCTTTGCCTCTTTACCTACAAGAGGCAAAGAAAGATGGATCTTAAAAATACAATGTTTAGGATTTTGCGAATCTGCCTTCCAATGCAGGGAACATAAGTTCGATCCATGGTCCTGGAAGATCCCACATGCTGCGGGACAATTAAGCCCAGAGCCATAACTACTGAAGCCCGTGTAACCCAGAGCTTGTGCTCCACAATGAGAAAATTCACCATAATGAGAAGCCCATGCATTGCAGCTGGAGAAAGCCTGCTCACAGCAAAGAAGATCCAGTGTAGCCAAAATCAAATATATACATACTTACATGTGTGTGTGTATATATATATATGTGTGTGTGTGTATGTATATGTATATGTATATATATTTAGAGCAAAAAGCAGGTTGAAAGATAATAATAAGACTGCTAAATGATGAAAAATACCATTAGTATAAATTACAAATCCCATGCAAAAAAATTCAGGAAACAATATATGGTGTGGCTTATGGATCCAAATACCTAAGAGATAAACATAAAAAATGGAGTTGAGATAAATATGCTAGACATCAGCTTTGGGATAACGGTCGTTGCCAGGGAGCGGGAAAGGAACATGAAGATAGGGAGGAGAAGAAGATTTCTACAATACCTATGATGCTTTATTTAAAAGTCATTTGCTTTGAAGCCAATCAATAAGTAAAAGTTACTCTTGCTCGGTGATGTAGAAAGAAATTCTTTCCAACTCTGGACATGGTTTGAGATTCTTAGTAGGAAACAGATGAGACGTAGGGAAAGCTCCCTCAGTAAAGCTCAGTTTCCTAAGCTTATTATGAAAGTATGAGGCTTTAGATGGATGACAATTCACAGGACTTCACAGAGCTGATGACAGAGCACATTTGCTTCAGGAAGTCTAGCTGGGAGAGAAGTGAGAACGAGGGCAAAGTGGGGTGAAAAGGATATGTACAGAATGCCTGGTATGAAAAAATAATTTGAGACTTAAGCAAATAATGAGACAAAAATACATGCAAATGCAACCAAAATATTGGACTGGCCAAAACATTCGTTCAGATTTTTCCATATGATGTTATGGAAAAACTAGAAGTTTTGGCCAACTCAATACATGTGTGTGCACTCCCGCACACAGACATATGCACACAGGCACACATACACACGTGAGCAACTACAGACCTATCCACTGACGCTTGGTTGCTCAGTCATGTCCCACTCTTTTGCACCCCCATGGACTGTAGCCCCTGAGGCTCCTCTGTCCATGGGATTTCCCAGGCGACAGTTCTGGAGTGGGTTGCCATTTCCTTCTCCAGGAGATCTTCCTGACAGAGAGATCTAACCTGTGTCTCCAGCATTGCAGGCAGATTTTTTACCACTGAGCCACCTGGGAAAGCCTTATCCACAAGCACCCAGAAGGAAATCCAAAAGAGCAGAATAGACTTTGACCCCTGCCTCTTGATCCAGCAAACAAGCATCCCTAAAGAGAGAAATCCAGAAGTCCCAGGCTCCCAGGATCCCCGTGCTGGTGTCCAACTGTGCAGTAAAGAGTGAAGGATACATGAAATGTGTGCTGAAGTTCTAGGCTCTGCTACAGGGTACCTGGTGGCAAAGGTCCCAAATCAAACCTGAGGTTGGGGTGTCTACACTGATCTAAGCACTCCCACTTTGGACTCCCTGCAGTAGAACCACCTGGGAGAATGTGCTCGACTGGCAGATTCCTAAGCCCCATCCCAGACCTCCTACAGTCAATTCTTTGGGTTGGGACTGGAAGCTCTGCTTGTCTGATAACCCCCGCCCCCAGTGATACTGATGCGCTGTAACGCTGGAAAACAGCCAGCATCCTGCGGCACACCAGTCGTGAGCCGATGCTCTCAGAGCTGGCAGCATTCCAGAGAGGACCCCTGAGGTCTGGTTGAGAACACAGAGAAGGCAGCTTCCAGTTGGCAATCTCAGAATGAATGCACCACGTGTGACATTTCCACAGTCACTCGCAGCACAGGGGAGGGCAGCTGCAACACCATAGACGCACCCGGTGGAAATCCCTTGGAGTCTTTGCCTCACCAAACAGTAGCGGATTGGGTGAGCTTCTGGGGCTACAAAAGGAATCCTCCTGGCAGTGCTACTAGAAAGGTAGAAAATGAAATGCTCGGTGTGTCTGCAGGCTGGTGAGAAGCCAGGCTGGACCGCAGGATTTGTGGAGGAGCAGGAGAAGCTCATCCCAGGCCCTCCCCGCAGCCTCCTGCCATCTCTGCGTGGTTTTCTCTGCACAGCAGTCTCTCTACTCAGAGCGCAGGGATTCAAGAAGCTACAAAGTGATAAATCAATTATGAAATGGAAACCTCGATAACAGCCTGTCTGCTTAATTGTCTGACAAGTTAATTAATCTCCCAAGCAACCAGGCTCCGTTCTCCCTGTAAATTGTGGGGAAATAGCTATGGTAGGTCCCCGAGGTCTTGGCAGTCCAGTATCATAGAGGCTCCTGGAAAACGATGAATAATAAGCATTTAGTGGTGTCAGTTTCTCCATATAGGAATGAAGAGGTCTGCTCCAGCTCCTGCCAAGAGACAGTTTTGTCACTAATTATTTTGCTCTTAACTAATTAGAATCTAGAATATGTACTTGTCTGTTTACTTGTTTGTTTATTTTTATTTCTCTTCCAAGAGACACATTTCTTTCCTTTCAAATCAGATCCTGTGATTCAAACAGCCGAGGCTTCCAGATTGTGAAAAACATAAGGGTCATGTCAGTCTCCTTCATCCCCAGAGACCGCGCCATCAGAGCTGCCACAATGAATGAGGTCGGACCTTCCGAGCAGGGAAGATGTATATGCAATGTGTGATGCGCCTGTCTGGCTGCAGCAAGTGGCTACTGCTGTCTCAGTCTAGTGACCTGTCATTGTGGCCTTTAGAAATCCAAATGACTGAGTGAAGTTGAGAAGCTAGAGTCTGGCCCACATGGTCCAAAGATATAACAGCACAAAACTGACCTGGAACACTTGATCAAACAGACAGATGCCAACTAGATCTACCTGAATCAGAATTATTAGGAGCGGAACTCAGCGACTTTTTAATAAGTTCCCTGAGACCCACTTGGATCAAAGTGGGTGGGTATTAGCTGCTGATGGTTAGACCAGCTATCACCATACCTCCTCGTCCTTCTACTCTTTCCTGCTATTTAGTTCATTTCTTATACCCAGCCCTGGACCTATGCATAAGTCTTGCAAGTTTCTTCTCTCTGCCCTGAAGGCTCTTCTCCACATAATCAAGTGTAGTCCTCTTACTTCAATCAGGTCTTTCTTCAAACGACACCTCCTCAGAGTCTTTTTGATCTCTCTGTGTAAAACAACACTCCTACTAAATGGAATGATGGAAACTATACATTGCTTCGTAGCACATATGACTACCTAAAACTGTATTATATCTTTGTTTGTGACCTGTCTTCTCAATAGGATGTAAGCTCCAAAAGAGCAGGAATTCTCATAAGTTTTCCTTAGTGCCGTATGTGCAGTGCTTAGAACAGTGCCTGAATTATAGTAAACACTCAATAAACATCTATCAAGTGACTGTATGATAAGGCGTAAACCTACCAGTGGTGATAAATGCTAATATCACGTGCACTGGCAAAATCACAATTTCAAACTTCTCTATGGATCCCAGTAGTTTAAAATGTAATAAGTCTTTGGAACACAGGATTTGAAAATTCACAAAGAAGAACAAAACTGAAAATGCGGCATATCAAAACATGGGAGACTCACCTAAAGCAATGCTTACGCTCAGTGGATGTGAACGTAGGCAAACTCTGGGAGACAGTGAAAAACAGGGAGGCCTGGCATGCTGCAGTCCATGGGGTCGCAGAGTCAGACATGACTGAGTGACTGAACAACAACGTGAAAATTTATAGCACTAAGTGCTTATATTAAAAAAAACAAAAACAAAAAACAACAAAAGAATGAATTCAAAACAAGTTAAGTTTCCACATTACAAAACTAGAAACAGAGGAGAGTTCAACTCAAGCAAGCAGCAAGAATATAATAAAGATGAAAGTAGAAATAAATACAGTTGAAAACATAAAACAATAGGAAATAAAAATAAAACCAAAAGTTGCTTTCTTTAAAGGATCAATAAAAATCAAAACTCTAGCAAGATTTACAAAGAAAAAAAGAGAAAAGACATAAATACCTGATGAATTTGAAATGAGAGAGCAGATATCTCTACAGACACTGCAGACATTCAAAGATTCAACTCTATGCACATAAATTTGAGAAAAGAGATAAAATGGGCTAATTTCTCAAAAAGTATAAAGTACCAAAGCTCACTCAAGATAAAATAGATAACCTGAATATTTCTGTACTATTAAATCATTTGAACTTGTAGTTCAAAATCTTCTAAAAATAAAAAATTCCTGTCCCAGATCTTACTAGAAAATTCTACCAAATATTTAAAGATGAGATAACACTGTTTCTACACAACCTAATCCAGACAATAGAAGAGAAAAAAACAATGTACACCTCATTTTATAAGGCAAGCATTATTCTGAAACAAAAAACAGACAGGACTTCCCAGGTGGTCCAGTGGTTAAGAATCCGTCTGCCACTGCAGGGAACATGGGTTCAGTCCCTGGGCTGGAAAGATTTCACATGCCTCGGAGCTACCAAGCCTGTGCTCCACAACTGCTGAACCGATGTCTAGAGCCTGTGCTTCACAAGAGAAGCTACCATGACGAGAATCCAGCAGGCTGCAAAGAAGAGTAGCCCCCACTCACAGCAACTAGAGAAAGCCTGTGCACAGTAACGAAGACCCCGTGCAAAGAAAACTAAATAATAAATAAATAGAACAAAGACAATGGGAATGAAATGTATATTTCATTCATATATATTCCATAATTAAAAATGAAATATACCAATATCTCTCATGGACATGAACACACAAAATACAAGCAAGTCAGTTTGGAGTTGGTAGATGCAAACTCTTATGTTTAGAATGGATAAACAACGAAGTCCTAATGTATGGCATAGGGAACCATATTCAAAATCCTATGATAAATCATATGGAAAAGAAATAAGAAAGAAAGCATATATATGTATAACTGAGTCACTTTGCTATACAGCAGAGACTAGCACAACCATGTAAATCACCTATACTTCAATAAAAATATAAGCAAATCAATTGATCAAAATATGCACATCGTAATATATCACAACTAAGTAGAGCTTATCCCAAGAAAGCAAAGCTAGATCAATCTTTTGAAACCCATGAATGCATTTCACTTTTAACTGTATGAACAGTCTAAAGAAGATTAAAGCATAGAATCATCATCAATCATTGATATAGAAAAAGTAAAAATTTGTTAATAAAATATAACAGCCGTTCATGATTTTTTTAAAAGCCCTAAAATGGGGAAACAGTGAAAACAGTGTCAGACTTTATTTTTTGGGGCTCCAAAATCACTGCAGATGGTTACTGCAGCTATGAAGTTAAAAGACGCTTACTCCTTGGAAGAAAAGTTATGACTAACTTAGATAGCATATTCAAAAGCAGAGACATTACTTTGCCAACAAAGGTCCTTCTAGTCAAGGCTATGGTTTTTCCTGTGGTCATGTATGGATGTGAGAGTTGGACTGTGAAGAAGGCTGAGCACCGAAGAATTGATGCGTTTGAACTGTGGTGTTGGAGAAGACTCTTGAGAGTCCCTTGGACTACAAGGAGATCCAACCGGTCCATTCTGAAGGAGATCAACCCTGGGATTTCTTTGGAAGGAATGATGCTAAAGCTGAAACTCCAGTACTTTGGCCACCTCATGCGAAGAGTTGACTCACTGGAAAAGACTCTGATGCTGGGAGGGATTGGGGGCAGGAGGAGAAGGGGACGACAGAGGATGAGATGGCTGGATGGCATCACTGACTTGATGGACGTGAGTCTGAGTGAACTCCAGAAGTTGGTGATGGACAGGGAGGCCTGGCATGCTGCGATTCATGGTGTTGCAAAGAGTCGGACATGACTGAGCGACTGAACTGAACTGAACTGAACTGAAGCAGATTAGGAATAGAAAGGAATATTCTTGACCTAATAGAAAACATTTACAAGAAACCTGTAATAATCATCATCCTTTTGGTAAAGCTAGAATACTTTCCTCCTAAGACTGAGAAAAAGAGAAATTCCAAATTCACTGGTCTTATTAAACATAGTATGGGAATTCATAACTAGTAAAATGGGAGAAAATAAAATAAAAGACCTACAGACAAGAAATTAAGAAATAAAACTTTCCTTTCCCTATTTAAATTCAACAAGTTTATCTATTCTACTCCATAGAACCTATAGAAAATAAAAACAACAAATACAAACAAAACCTCTTAGAACTAATAGGTGAACCTAACAAAGTCTTAGGATACAAGATCATCACGTAAGAGTCAGCCATGATTTAACATACCAGTAATATAAATAGGAAACTAAAATTTTAAACTGCTATTACAATAGTTCCAAAAAGTGAAACTAAACTCATTCAAGATCCATGACCAGAAAATTACAAACATGTGGGTGAAATAAATAAAAATCTAAATAAACGGGAGACATATCATGTTCATGAGTTAAAAGATTCAAAGCAGTAAAGATGTTAATTCTTCCCAAATTTATTTACAGAGTTAATGCAATCCCCAAAATTCAAAATCCCAGTAAGGTTGATTTTAACTGTAGCCTGCCAGCTCCTCTGTCTATGGAATTCTCCAGACAAGAATACTGGAGTGGGTTGCCATTCCCTTCCCCAGGGGATCTTCTGGACCCAGGGATCGAACCTGGGTCTCCCACAATGCAGGCAGATTCTTTACTATCTGAGCCACCAGGGAAGCCTCCCCAAAATGAAAATAGCTCAAATATTTTTAAAAGGTAAGAATAAAATTCTGGGAGTCATATTATTCAATTTTAAGAGTTCCTGTAAAGATGCAGTAATTAAAAGAGTGTGTTACAGTAAAGGGATGGACACCTGGACATGTAGACCAAATCCAGAAATAGGCCCATAGAAATATAGCTGCTTAATTAAAAAATATATATAGTTATTTATTTGGCTGTGCCAGGTCTTAGTTGTTGCAAGCAGGATCTTTCATCTTTCTTGAGTCATGTGAGATCTTTAGTTGTAGCATGCAGACTGTTAGTTACAGCATGTGGGATCCAGTTCCCTGACCAAGGGTTGAGCCTGGGCCTCCTCCACTGAGGGTGCAGACTCTTAGCCACTAAACCACCAGGAAAGTTCCTCAATTGATTTTTAACATAGATGCAAACTACTTTAATGGAGAAAGATGATATGGCAACAATTGGACATTATATTCAAACAAACAAAACACCCTTAACCTAAAGCTCTTTGATATATCTTAAATGTATCAAAAATCTAAATGTAAAACACAAATGTATAAAAATCTTCAAAGAAAATCCCTATGACCTGAGGTTAGGCAAAATGTTCATAAATATGATAACAGAAACATAACCTCTGTAAGAAAAACTGATAACCTGGTCTTCTACTAAATTAAAAAAAAAAAAAAACTTTGCTGATGAGAGACCCTATTAAGAAAATGAAGATAAGTTATAGACTAGGAGAAAATATTTGAAATTATGTATCAAAAGTCTTGTGTCTAGAATGTATAAAGAACTGTCAAAAATCAGTACTAAGAAAACAAAGTCAATTTCAAAAATGTCCCAATGATCTGAACAAGAAACTTCACCAAAGATTATTTAAGCATATCATAAGCACATGAAAAGATTTTCAACATCGTTACTCATTAGGAAAGTACCAGTTAATACTTGGGGAGACTGTGAAGGACCCGGATCCTGGCATGCTGCAGTTCATAGGATCGCAAAGAGTCAGACACGATTTTGCGGCTGAACAACAACATCAATTAAAACTATGCTCAGGTAGCCCTGCACACCTATTAGAATTACCAAAACAAAGCCATCAAGTGTTGGTGAAGATGTTAGATACAATTATCATATCTTGCTGGTGTGAATACCAGATGGTTCAGCCACTCTGGAAAGCTATGACACTTTTTTATAAAGTCAAACACACACATATGCCCTGCTGCTGCTGCTGCTAAGTCACTTCAGTTGTGTCCAACTCTGTGTGACCCCATAGACAGCAGCTCACCAGGCTCCCCCATCCCTGGGGTTCTCCAGGCAAGAACACTGGAGTGGGTTGCCTTCTCCAATTCATGAAAGTGAAAAGTGAAAGTGAAGTCGCTCAGTCGTGTCAGACTCTTCATGACCCCATGGACTGCAGCCCACCAGGCTCCTCCGCCCGTGGGATTTTCCAGGCAAGAGTACTGGAGTGGGGTGCCATTGCCTTCTCCACACATATGCCCTAGAAAATGAAAACTTACATTCCCACAAAAGCTTACACAAAGGTTTATAGCATCTCTATTCATAATTGCCAAAAATTGGAAGTAACCCAAAAGCCCTTCAATTCATGAATCGGTAAGCAAAATGCAGTACATCCATGTAATGGAACATTACTCAGCAATAAAAAGGAATAAACCATTGATACACACAACAATTTGGATGAATCCCAAAGATATTGCACTGAGTGTGGGAAGTCAGACTCAAAAGATTACATACACTGTAATCACATTTAAATAAGATCCTCAAAAAGACAAAGCTATAGTGATGGAGAGCAATCAGTGGTTGCCATGGTTGCAGTTGGAAAAGGATGCAATTATATAGTTGGTCCTTTGTATTCACATATCATGATGGGTTGAATACATGGATGCAGAACTTGTGGGTTGCCCGTACAACATCATTTAATATAAGGAACTTGAGCATCTGAGGATTTTGGTTTCTTCAGGGGATCCTGAAACCGATACCCTGAGAAAACCAAGGGACAGCTATTAAGGGACATCACAAGGGAGTTTTTTAGGTTGAACATTCTGTATTTTGACTGTGCTGTTTACACAGATTTATACACATGAAGATTGCCAGAATGTACAGCACAAAAGTCAGTTTTACTAAATGATTATTTAAAACCTAAAATTGATCTTTAAAAATCTACATGGAAAATAGGGAAACAATAAAGGAAAAGCTAGGTCAAAAAACAAAGCAGATTGTAAGTGCAATGTCTTGGGTTCCCTCTAGGCCAGGTTGGAGGCTTCCGCAGTTCTCAACACCTGACCTGGCACCTGGATATGCCAACATAGCTTTTACCTAGATCAGGGACTTACTGATCTTCCCGTCTATAGACTCAACCTTAAGTCAATTTCTAAACCAGTGGTGATCAGCCCTCCTGGAACAGTAAAATATTATAATAATGTGAGTAGTTTTAAAACAATACTGATGCCTTGGAACCTCACCATATGGACTGAGCGGCCAACATCCTTATATTTAAAGCATTTCTCAGGTGAGTCTAATGGGAAAATCACCATGAAACACTGAAGGTGACAGGTTCTTCTGTGAAGTTAAGTAGCCAGTCAACTTCACTGCTATTCTCCGAAGTGCTGATGCTAAGTGTAAAGAAAGGCTGGAGGTCTAGTTCAGTTCTAGTCCTGACTGAGACAAGGGGCACAGGTACAGAGACCAAAGGAGGTATGGTTTCATAAGATTTCATGGAGGTTGCAGAGTGGCTCCTGTCTGGTTTCAGCTCTGAAGCACCTGACAATCTAGATCACAGAGAGGGAGAAAAGGACAGGTTTTCAATGACTGAAAAATTACTTATGATCCAGGGCACTCCACATGTGAAATCTCATTGAATTCTCACAAAATCTCTATAAGAAAATGGCAATCATCAAATCAAGAAATTGGTCTAAGGCCCTATATTTTGCAAGTACAAGTAACAAGTAGACATTTGAACCCAGGCAGGACTTTTGGTTTCTGTTCAAATTGTCCATAAGACATTTGGTGCATGTCAAACGGTCTTTGAAATTTGGCCCTATCTAAAACACTCATGACTATATTTGGTCTACGCCAAGTGGTTTTGGATGGAACGAAATATCAAGGACCTTTCTGGTGTGGACCAAATGTCTCATGGACCTAGCATTTCACAGACATTTTGGACGGGATCAAATGTCTGCTCACTGTTTTAACTGTGCTTAACCACTCATCAATTCCAAATGCCATGAAGGGTCACCAGATTTGGAACTACATGCATTTAGAGTCCAGTCATCCTTCTAACACTTATTAAATACAGGGGTTCAGTGGCTCAGTCGTGTCTGACTCTTTGTAACCCCATGGAGTATATAGCCGGCAGGCTCCTCTGCCCATAGGATTTTCCAGGCAAGAATACTGGAGTGGATTGCCATTTCCTCCTCCATTATTTGATACAAACTGTGGACAACTACACTTAATGTCTCTGAGCCTCAGGTTCCTAATCTGAGAAAATGGGGGTTGGGGGGATGATAACTGTCCCTTATGAAACAGGTATACATGGTACACACAGCAGAAATGCCAGTCAACAGATGTTTCCTGTTCCTCTCTCACATTCTAAGTTATGACACTGACTTTAAGCATGTTGTGACAATTTATCCTGAAGTTTCTGCATGGAGTAGGATGATTTACTAATTACTCTGTAATCCTAGGGGATTTCCTGTATTAATTTTTGCTATCTTTGCTGGCTTCATGTCTCTCTCTCACATACAAACACGTATACACACATCCTCATCCACAGCTTTTAAGGAACCCTTACCTGTATTTCTGGTTTGAGATAGCACACACTATGTTTTGCTTCGAGCTGTACTCAACTTGCTCATCTGTTCTCTGCTGCAGCTGTTCATGCCACATCTGTATTCACATCTGAAGCAGGAGCACTTCCTCTCAAACCTGTTCCCTATCCACCCCACCCCCATCAGAGAAAAAGCCCTGGTTCCCACCTGTGCCAGGCTCTGTAAAATAGCCTCCTAGAAAGCTGTCATCTTCAGTTAGTGAGGATAATGGGATTATTCTATCTGTGTAATAATAACATGTTCAATTTAAAGGAAAAAAAATCTGAAGCCACTTAAAAGCTGCTGTTTGGTGCCGATATATTATTCCAGTAATGAATAATCACTAAAGATATTATTCTGGATGCAGTTACCATGCAGTGATGTGAATAAAATGCATTAGATGGAAAATTGTATTTCGAGTAAATATATGCACTAGTAGAAATGTATTACCACCCATTAATATGCATTAATTCAGAACCAAATGCCAATTGGAGTGCGCCTACATGGGTTTGAATGGCAGGGAGTGATTTGGAAGTGGGAGGAAATAGGTTTGGATTTGGTCAAATAGACTGAGAAATGATGGTGGGGGTAGTGGTGGATGATTCAGCAATGAACAGGTGAAGGGACTAGCCTACGGACAAAACAGCCATTAGGAACAACCCCTCCTACACCCGCTTAAAGAGACTTTGTCTGTGACTAAGGCCTATTGAGAACTGTTGACGTTTCTAAAGCAGGGGCTTATTTACCCCTGACCCATAGTCTGCATCTTCAAGTTTTCTTTGCAAAGGAAACAAAAAGAAAAATCTCTATGTTTTTGCTAAGGTAACTGCCTTGGCATCTACTTTTTTTGTTTTTTCTTTTCTTTACAGGAGCAACTGTCAGACTTGTCATTGTTAAGACGATCTTGTCCAAATCTGAAATCTGCAAGGGTTTCCTCATTATCATAGGGTTCCAGACCTAAACAGCAAAAGTGGTTTCACCATTCTTAAATGGGGCATCCTCAAGTTCCCTTCTTTCCTACTTTAGGATAATTCAGAAGACTCCAGGGACAAAAGAGTCCAAAGATATGAGCACCTTAAGACTCAGAGGGACTTTTCTAGGCAGGCGTTTTCCTTCCCTTTTGAAGCAATTTTATTTTAAAAGATACAATTTTAAACTTCTTTATTAAAATACATCCTACAAAGAGTGAAAATATAAAATGAATTTTCATAAAGCACATAATCAACAAAGGATTAGTTTCTAGAATCTCTAAAGAATAGTCCAAATCAACATTCAAAAAGCACAGAAACCAATAGAAAAAAGCTGAAAAAGACAAAACCAGGATTCTCACCAAAAAAAAACAAAAACAAAAACAAAACCCAACAATCCAAGTGACCAATAAACAAAAACCAGAAATTAGAAAATGAAAAAAAGAATTGCATTAAAATATCACTGTATACTCATCTGATGGCAAAAGAATTAATAACCCGTTAATACCAAGAGGGATAAAAATGTGAAACAAGAGAAGTTCTCCTATGATGCTGGTGAAAGTATCAATTAATAGTCAAATCCCCTTTCAGAAGTGTTTGCCACTGTCTCCTAACACTGAAGGCATGTGTGCTCTACTATAGAGGAGTTCTGATCTTAGGCATATCCCCTCAAGAAACACATGTACATGTACAGGAATATTCATAACAGGATTGCTCCTGAAGGCCTCAAATCAGGCTCACCAGTAGAATGGGTCGGTACGTCCACACAGCCAAACACCAGTTAAGATGAGCAAGTGGCAACGATCTACAGCAAGATGAATATTCCAAACATAAGACTGAAGCAAAGAAGTGAGACTCCAAAACATATACGGTGTAATGATTCCGATGTATTGTTTACAGTCAGGCAAAATGAAGCTATATTGTGGAAGGATACATATACACTGAGAAAGGTATAAAGCAGAGCAACAAAGTGATGATCCCTGAGTCAGGCAGGTGGAAAATTCTAGGAATTTCCCACACAGTAGGAGAAGGCAATGGCATCCCACTCCAGTACTCTTGCCTGGAAAATCCCATGGGTGGAGGAGCTTGGTGGGCTGCAGTCCATGGGGTCGCTGAGAGTTGGACACGACTCAGTGACTTCACTTTCACTTTTCATTTTCATGCTTTGGAGAAGGAAATGGCAACCCACTCCAGTGTTCTTGCCTGGATAATCCCAGGGATGGGGGAGCCTGGTGGGCTGCCGTCTATGGGGTTGCAGAGTTAGCCACGACTGAAGCGACTTAGCAGCAGCAGCAGGGATTCTGAGGGCTGGTGCTGTTCTAGGTCTTTCCCTGTGTGGATGTGAGTCAGGTGTTTGCTTTACAATTATCTGTTTAAATATATGTAGCCATTTCCAAATTGGGAGATAGGGATTGATGTATATGCCCCATTGTTACTATGTATAAAATAGATAACTAATAAGAACATACTGCAAAGCGCAGGGAACTCTACCCAATGCTCTGTGATGACCTAAATGGGAAGGAAATCCAAAAAAGAGGGCCTATGTGTATACCCTCATTCATTTTGTGAGTCTGATTCACTCTGCAAAGTGTAGCTGATCCACTTCGCTGTACAGCAGAAACTAACACAGCATTGTGAAGCAACTACACTCCAATAAAAACGAATTTTAAATAAAAAAATGTCTATAGCCATTTCTTATTATTTTCTCCGTGTAAGTATGTTATCAATTCAGTTCAGTTCAGTCTCTCAGTCATGTCTGACTCTTTGCAACCCCATGAATCGCAGCACGCCAGGCCTCCCTGTCCATCACCAACTCCTGGAGTTCACTCAAGCTCAGGTCCATCGAGTCGGTGATGCCATTCAACCATCTCATCCTCTGTCGTCTGCAATAAAAATTAGTGTAAAACTCTAACACATATAATATCATATAAGAAACGAATGGCCAGTCTAGGTTTGATGCAGGATATAGGATGCTTGGGGCTGGTGCCCTGGGATGATCCAGAGAGATGGTATGGGGAGGGAGGTGGGAGGGGGTTCAGGATTGGGAACACAAGTACACCTGTGGTGGATTCATGTTGATGCATGGCAAAACCAATACAATATTGTAAAGTAAAAATAAAATAAAATAAAATCTGAAAAAAAAAAATCTAATACAGGCTGGCATGCCCCCTGGCTGACATTGCAGGTACTCATGGCTCTAGCCTCACATTTTTTCCAAACCTACAGTTTGGATCTACAGTTTCAGCTTGCTGGCCACTCATCTCCCTGGTCCATTTCTGCTGGCTTACAGTTGGCTTTTTTTTTTTTTTTTCCTACTTTCCCTGTGTCAGCTTGCTAATGGCTCTGAGAGCATCACTAGAGGCAGTTGGCCACTTCTTCCTTCTTGACCCATGTTCTTCTCCTGACTCTGGGGATGCCAGAGTCTCCCAAGGATCTTCCTGGGCCCCTGGCTGCCTTTTCTTACCTCCCGTATGGCACATTTCCCTCTACTTTGGAAATCAGAATCGTAGGACAACCAGAATTCAGTCTTGTCCTTCTCCTACGCTCTCCCTGCTTTCCCTCCTCTTCTCTCCTATTACCCTCATCCTTAATGAGCTCATGTAGCCGCAGGCCTCTAAATACTCTAAGCTCACTGACCACCATCTTTTATATGGCTTCCACTGACACCTCAGCATTTAAATGTATATATAAGAATATCAAGCCCAACATGTTCCAAACAAGAATTCTGGCTCCCGTATCCACTGTCCAAACTGCCTCCAACCTCCTCATTCTCTGTGAACAGCTACTTCATTAAACCAGTTGCACTGGGGAAAACACAAACATCATGCCCAGTTTTCCCTTTTCTCTCACTTTGCACATTTCGTACATCACCATGTTCATCACCTTTGCCTGCGAGATACATCTCGAATCCATTCTCTTCTTTCCATCTCAACTGCTCCACTGTCATTCAGGGCCCATCACCAGTACTTAAACTATTGCTGTGTCCTCTTCACAAGCTTCCCAGCTTCCACTCAACCTCCTGCAATCCATTCTCTGCCCAGCAGCTTCAAAGACATTAAAAAACCAAAACTATGCAACACTGCCCTGTTAGAAACCAGCCAACAGTTTCCTATCACACTTAGAATGAAGCCCATGCTCCCTGCAGTGAATTACAAAGCCCTTTACACCCTGGGTGGCAGAAGAGTAAAGAATCTGCTTGCTAATGCAGGAGATGCACAAGACACAGGTTCAGTCCTTAGGTCATGAAGACCCCCTGGAGAAGGAAATCTCAACCCACTCCAGTATTCTTGCCTGGGAAACCCCACAGAGAGAGGAGCCGGGTGGACTACAGTCGATGGGGTGGCAGAAGAGTCAGATATGACTGACTGACTGAGCACACCCACAAAGTGCCCTCACATTCTTGCCCTGCACACCAGTCTCATCTTCAGTCACATCTGCCTTGCCCACTTCGCTGAAGGCACAAGGACCATTTTTCTGAATCATCAGAATTAAGAGCTTTCTCTGTGACTTCAAAGCCTTTGCATTTCCTTTCTCCTCTTCCAGAATGTACTTTTCCCCCCAGGTCTTCACATGCCTGGCCCCTTCTCAGAATCTCCTCGAAAAGGCCCTCCCTGACCAGCCGTTCTTCTGGGCCCACCTCATCCCATCCCCCAACTTAATTTCACTTGGTCCTAATTGTTTTCTAAAAGATCTCACTTGCCTAGTTGAGGTGTTGTCTCTTGTTATATGCCCAGTCACTAAAACAGAGGATGATACTCAATAAATACTGTCTGAATGAATGGTAAAAACAGTGTCTTATCTAACTATGCATCCTTGTCTTTTTAAGCATTTCTTGTATTTTTTTATGGTAGAAAGGAGACAATTTTCATATTTTATGATACAAAGCTCTGTAAATGTAACTGAACTTTTCAGGATTTCCTTGATTGTTATAAGCATCTATTGTACTATGAGGGTGAATGAAAATTTTCATCTACTCCCAGTGTGTAACTCCATAGAATTTGGAATTCTTTGGAATTAGTTGGCAATATTTATCAAAAGCTTAAATAATGTGCAGTCACTTCTGAGATGTTAGCCTGGAGGGACACAAATGTGACTATGTATTTATCGCAAAACAAAAACAAATCAAAATAAACAGAAGAATCAACAATTAGAGATCTGGAATAATATACTATCTAGAAAGTTGAATACCTTGCAATCATTAAATTATGTTGTAAAGTATCATGTCATAGATACTTGATCTTTTAAGTTGTACAAAGGTATTTACAATGTGAACATATTTTTATTGAAAAAAAACTCCATGGTATTTGAATATATGAAATTATGCATAATGAAAAGGTTGAACAAGCATATGATATCATGTAAGCAGTGGGTGTTAGAATTATGAGTGAATATCTGTATTTTGAAAAGCTTNAGATAAATATTATATACAAAGGTATAAAATTAAAAAAACACATATATCCACTAGATAATCCTTGCTAATAAGTGAAACAAATATAGAATATTAAAAGAGTACAAAAAGAAAAGTGAAAGTTTTTTTAAACGCCCTTCTGCCTTTATTCTCTGTTCCTACCATAATCACTACTAACATTTTTTTGCATGAGTTTTTCCCCCCAGATCTATTTTATGTTGTCAATTGCCTGGGGCCATGGTCTGGTTTCTCATTCCAGCATGAATTTCTCCTACTCCAAATTTTCTTCTTTCCTATGTATTCTTCCTAGGTAGCTTCTTCCATTGCAAAGATGTACCATAGTTTATTTAACCACTGTCACGATGAGAGACACTAGTATTTCTATCATTTTTTTTTCATTATTATGAACTATGATGTAGGATGTAGAGAAATCTGCAGAAGTTTAATGACTGAGTCAACCTACATGTACCTTTTTTTTTCCAGTTTGATATGTACCGCTAATGGAGAAGGACATGGCAACCCACTGCAGTATTCTTGCCTGGAGAGTCCCATGGACAGAGGAGTCTGGTGGGCTGCTATCCATAGGATCGCACTGAGTCGGACACAGCTGAAGTGACTTAGCATAGCATAGCATAAACTGCTAAACAGGTCCCTGAAAACACAATTGTCAAATAATACTCGTGATTTGCTTTAAGGCACCTCTTAACGTCACAGTGACGTGAGAGAGTGCTTCATTCTTCCATTCAATTAATGATAATAATAATAGAATACCTAACACCTCTACTTTCTCAGGATGGGGAATTTGGACTAGGCAATTACCAAAGCCACTTTTAGCTCCTCACTTTAAGGGATTTTCCCCAAGTAATGGTCTATGTAGGAAGAAGAAGCTATACAGGAAGAACTACATAGGGAGGAAGAAACTTAAAGTAAGAGAAATTACACTGGAATGGGAGCCCAAACTGTGGGTTCCTGTTCATTACTAGACATGCTAGTGACACGGGGTGTTTGTGAGTCCTTGAATTCCTCATTCAGGAATGACCTCTGAGTCCAGGCAGTGTCCCCTGGGCATAGCCCACAATGGCCCAGTGTTGTGAGCCCACAATGCCTAGCACGCAATGCCCCGCATGTCAAGGGAGACCATCGTGTAAAGGGAAGGTTACTGCATGGTGCTGCGGTGCCCACTTTGTGGCTGGGCCATTGTATTCCTTGGGGCATGTAGACCTAGGGGGAGTAGGTCAGTGACACAGGAGCATGTGACATTTACTTGGAAAAATTCCTAGCATGCAAGCTCATTATGAATGACCTCTTTAACATTTAGAAGTTCAACATTAGGCCCTTTCTAGCCAGGCAAGGTGACGGGAGCAACAGTATCTCCCATCTGTTGAACACTATCTGCCCAAACATCCACTAGACAGGAGGTCAAAAGGAGAGAGTCTTTTCTATGTATTAACTTGAATTCATTGGAATAAACTGAATTTGCTTATTCCATCTATTCTCAGGTATGCCTGAATCGCAATGTATTTTACAGTTTTTAAGCAGTGTGATCAGTTTTACTACTCTTAAACCTCAGTCATTTGGACAATAAAATATATGTGGATCATGCAACCACCCTGTATAATTATCTCAGAGCAGATATAGTGAGAAAATCTTTGTTGTGCTGAAGTCAGAGGGAGATGGCTAAGATGATGAGATAATTATGGCTCAAGATATCACTCTCTTTCAGAAGGAAGAATGCGGTTGGTCATTTTGCTAAATATTACAAATGTTCTTAGGGAGAAGAAAACTTATTCTAGTGGTCTAAAGCTAAGGGAGAAGAGAGGAAATTGCGATGGGGTCGGGTGTGGACACAAAAGTATGGCGAGAATGAGTAGGAGCTTGCAGAATGAAGGGTCCCGATACTGATGCAGATGAACCCAAAATGATACCAACGTTGGACCCAAATGAACCAAGAGATCATAACAGCAAGAGTCAAAGGTAACACTTAGAACTGTTTGCCAAGCACCAATCTAAACTCTTTGCTTACAATTCACTTAATTCTCACAAAGAAAAAAAAACATTTGATGGCGATACCATTATTGGGTCCATGTTATAAATGCAAAAACCAAATATAAGAGAGAAGTCATTTGCCCACAATCATGCCAACCCGACTTGAAAGCTTCGACCCTTAATCAGATCTGCTTGGGAACTGTGAGACCAAGAGATCCAAAAGCCCTGGGGGAGCTGTCGCATCAGATCCAACTGTTTGACAGTTTTCTCTCCACTTTGACAACGCAGACTTTGTCATTTCTAAGGTCTGTGCAAATTTTCGAGCATCTGCTCGGAGCCCCAGTAGTCTCATTGGAAACCTGAGGCAGAGATAATTAGTGGACCCTGAAAGACTATGTCCTCTTCCAGGTGTGGAATTGTTGTTGAGAAGCGACTGTCAAGCCAGAGACTACATTTCCCAGCGTGCCTTGATTCGAGGTAATCTCACATGACTGGTCCCAGCTAATGGAATGGGACCAAAGTTTTCTGTTTTACACATGGCAGTGCACATACATCAATCCTAATTTCCCAATTCATTCCAGCCCCTCCACCACCACTCCCCTCTGTGTCCACATATCAGATCCCTACATCTGGATCTCTATTCGTGCCCTGCAAATAGGTTTATCTCTACCATTTTCTACAGCCACCATGGAGAAGACTATGGATGTTCCTGAAAAAACTAAAAAGAGAACTACCATATGACTCAGCAGTCCTACTCCTAGACATATACCCTGAGAAAACTGTAATTCAAAAACACACACGAACCCCAATTTTCATTGCAGCACTATTCACAACAGCCAGGATGTCCACAGACAAATGAATGGATAAAGAATATATGGTACATATCCACAATGGAATGTGCAGTTCAGTCGCTCAGTCGTGTCCAACTCTATGCATCCCCATGAACTGCAGCACGCCAAGCCTCCCTGTCCATCACCAACTCCCAGAGTTCACCCAAACTCATGTCCATCGAGTGGGTGATGCCATCCAGCCATCTCATCCTCTGTTGCCCCCTTCTCCTCCTGCCCCAAATCCCTCCTAGCATCAGAGTCTTTTCCAATGAGTCAGCTCTTCACATGAAGTGGTCAAAGTATTGGAGTTTCAGTTTTAGCATCAGTTCTTTCAATGAACACCCAGGATTGATCTCCTTTAGAATGGACTGGTTGGATCTCCTTGCAGTCCAAGGGACTCTCAAGAGTCTTTCTCCATCACCACACTTCAAAAGCAACAATTCTTCAGTGCTCAGCTTTCTTCACAGTCCAACTCTCACATCCATACATCAGTAATGGAAAAACCATAGCCTTGACTAGATGGACCTTTGTTGGCAAAGTAACGTCTTTGCTTTTGAATATGCTATCTAGGTTGGTCATAATTTTCCTTCCAAGAAGTAAGTGTCTTTTAATTTCATGGTTGCAATCATCATCTGCAGTGATTTTGGAGCCCAAAGAATAAAGTCTGACACTGTTTCCACTGTTTCCCCATCTATTTCCCATGAAGTGATGGGACCAGATGCCATGATCTTCGTTTTCTGAATGTTGAGCTTTAAGCCAACTTTTTCACTTTCTTTTTTCTCCTCTTTCACTTTCATCAAAAGGCTTTTTAGTTCCTCTTCACTTTCCATAAGGGTGGTGTCATCTGCATATCTGAGGTTATTGATATTTCTCCTGGCAATCTTGGTTCCAGCTTCTGTTTCTTCCAGCCCAGCGTTTCTCATGATGGACTCTGCAGAGAAGTTAAATAAGCAGAGTGACAATATACAGCCTTGATGTACTCCTTTTCCTATTTGGAACCAGTCTGTTGTTCCATGTCCAGTTCTAACTGTTGCTTCCTGACCTGCATATAGGGGTCTCAATAGGCAGGTCAGGTGGTCTGGTATTCCCATCTCTTGAAGAATTTTCCACAGTTTATTGAGATCCACACAGTCAAAGGCTTTGGCATAGTCAATAAAGCAGAAATAGATGTTTTTTTTCTGGAACTCGTGTCATTTTTCCATGATCCAGTAGATGTTGGCAATTTGATCTCTGGTTCCTCTTCCTTTTCTAAAACCAGCTTGAATGTTACTCAGCCATAAAAAAGGATGAACATCAGTCATTTGTAGAGAGGAGGATGGACCTAGAGTCGTTGCCATAAGAGTGAAGTAAATCAGAAAGAGAAAAACAAATATCATACACTAATGCATGTATGTGGAATCTGTGGCTAGTACCCTATGCTGCCTCCAGAGATAGACTTTACCTTAGCAGAAAGGCATATCCCAATATTTCCTTTCAAAGGTAGAGATATAAACTATAGTTTGAAGCCAACATATAATTTCTGTTCATAAACTAAAGGACTGGACACTGTCACCAAACTTTAAGCTCTGGCTGCTGACCTACACTGCCATCAATCACTTAGTCCATGAACAGATGTCCACTATAATTGGGATCCTTGTTTCCTGAACAGACCTATTCCCCAGCACCTTAAATTCTAGCATAGTCTCAATCAAGCCAAAGATTAACATGACCCTAAAGATGCTGAGCATCAGGCAGTTGCCTGTGTCTACAAGGCCCATTGCTATCACCGAGTTTGCTCCCAGAAACCTGAAATTAACTCCCTCATTGTCTCCATAAATGTATTCCAAAAAGGCTCCAGCATGTCTTGTGGCTAGGATTTTATGAATGAGGATAATAAGAGCTGAAAATACTTGCTCCGCCTTCAAAGGTCTCCCCCACTCCATGTTGTAACTTGAATGTTCATCATTAGAGAAGTAGGTAGTTCTTTGGGCTTCTGAAGCTTGAGATTCTTTTAATAGCAATTGTGGATTCAACAATTCATAATGTTAGTCTTATCAGTGGTTTATTCTTGGGTGTTGGACTTCCCTGGTAGCTCACTGGTAAAGAATCCTTCTGCAAGTGTAGGAGATGTGAGTTCAATCCCTGGGACAGGAAGATCCCCTGGAGAAGGAAATAGAAAACCACTCCAGTATTCTTACCTGGAAATCCTATGGACAGAATTCTGGTGGGCTGGAGTCCATGGGGTTCTCGAGAGAGTCCGACATGACTTAGCAACTAAAAAACAAAAACAACATATGCTTGGAAGTGAGAACTCCAAAAGAGTAATTGACATAATGAGCTGCAGTAACAAGAATTCATGGGGACTGACCTTAAGTAAACCTGAGCCTTTATTTCATTTTCTTTTGTACTACTGTAAATTCTGAATATGAATTGTCCCCACAGATGCTAATTATGCCAACATGATCATTAAATCTTGGTATGCTTCCTAAGAATGGGACCTCCTCAATATTTTAGACCCTAATTTTGCTTTTAACAAGATGATTGGCTTTTTTTGTTTTTTGGAGCTTAGTTGCTTTACAATTTTGTGTTAGTTTCTGATGTATAGTAAAGTGAATCAGCTATATTCACTTTGTCACCACAGATCATTGAGTTCCCCATGCTATACAGTAGATTCTCATTGCTGCTGCTACTGCTGCTGCTGCTAAGTCGCTTCGGTCGTGTCCGACTCTGTGTGACCCCATAGACGGCAGTTCACCAGGCTCCCCCGTCCCTGGGATTCTCCAGGCAAGAATACTGGAGTGGGTTGCCATTTCCTTCTCCAATGCATGAAGGTGAAAAGAGAAAGTGAAGTCGCTCAGTTGTGCCCAACTCCCAGCAACCCCATGGACTGCAGCCCACTAGGCTCCTCCACCCATGGGATTCTTCAGGCAAGAGCACTGGAGTGGGGTGCCATTGTCTTCTCCACTGGGTAGGATTAGGGGGTTGGATATTATAGAGTATTTCCCTCCCAAGGCCAGCTATTTTCTGGTTGTCTTTCCAGAAGATTGTAGAGGCAACCTAGATTCTCATTAGTTATCTATTTTATACATAGTAGTGTATATATACATTACTCCCAATCTCCCAGTTCATCCCACGCCCCCTTCCCCTTTGGTTTCCATGTTTGTTTTCTACATCTATATGTCTATTTCTGCTTTGAAAATAGGTTCACCTATACCATTTTTCTAGATTTCACATATATTTGTTAATATACAATATTTGTTTATCTCTTCATGACTGTTGACATTCAGTTAACTGGTCGCTCAAACACTTTATGGAGTGCATTAAAAGATGCAACAAATTTAGCCATAAAAACTGAACTTAATACTATTTACTATCTCATAGATTTTACGGGTTAGGAGTTTGAGCACAGTTTAGTTGGGTCTTCTGCTTCAGGGTCATTCATAATATTGCAATCCAGTTTTTTGCCTGGGTAGCATAGGCAATGGCACCCCACTCCAGTACTCTTGCCTGGAAAATCCCATGGACAGAGGAGCCTGGTAGGCTGCAGTCCATGAGGTCGCTAAGTGTTGGACACGACTGAGCAACTTCACTTTCACTTTTCACTTTCATGCATTGGAGAAGGAAATGGCAACCCACTCCAGTGTTCTTGCCTGGAGAATCCCAGGGACGGGGGAGCCTGGTGGGCTGCCGTCTATGGGGTCACACAGAGCTGGACACGACTGGAGCGACTTAGCAGCAGCAGCAGCATCTCATCTGAAGACTTGACCAGGGAAAGACTTGCTTCCAACCTTCCTTTCATGCTTGTTAGCAAGACTCAATTTGTTCTGGGCCATTGGATTGAGGGAATCACTTTCTATTTGGTTGTTGGATAAAGGTCCTCATCCATTCCTTCTGTATAACTCTCCTTGACATGGCAACTTGTTTTATCAAAGCCAGCAAGGGAGAGAATGCAAATATCCCATTTTCCATCTTGCAGTCTTGGTATTATAACATGTTTAAAAATACGTCATAATATGTCACTTTCCTATTAATGCTTAAAACCATCTAATGGCTGCCCATTAGATTAGAGAAAAGTTCCAAATTCCTTATCCGATTCTTATCCCAACTCCTCTCATTATCCAACTCTATAATTATGATTCATCATATTAGCCTGCCTTCCTTTTCACTAACATATCAAGCTTTTATCAGTCCCGGGACTCTTACACCTGTCCATCCCCACTGTCTGAAACACTCTTCCTCAGAGCTTCACCTGGTTTATTTCTTTCTATCTTTCAGGCTAAATATCACCTATCTAGTGAGGCCTTTGTCTGCCATGTAGCCTAAAGAAGTCCCTCCAAACCCATCGCTTTCTCTTACATCATCTGGCTGTATGTTCTCCATAGCATGCAGAAACCATCTTGTTCTATATTATCTATCTTCCTCCACCAAGAGGTAAAATCTTTGTGGGCAGACACTGGGGGACTTGGTCGCTTTTTTGGCAGTTTCTTGTTTGTTGTATGGATGGATGAATGGATATTTGTTAGGGATTTCCTCCAGGAGGCCAAGAGGTGGCAGGAGTATGAACCCCTTAAAGATCATTTTGTAAAGCAGAGCACAAGCCTGAGTTATGGGAGAGCTATCAAACCTAAAAGAGTAGCCTCTTTCTATCTGTCTCCTTTACCCAGGCCATTCTGAATACAGAGGTCAGAATTCTCATAAGTGGAAAGTCATGGAGGGCAGGATTTGAAGCATCTTTTTGCTCTTAAAAATGTATAATCCAGAGAGTTCTGGACCAAAAAAGCAAAATAGGGCTAGACAGCCATGGGAAAGGGGAAGCAGGCCGGTAACAGGAAACAGGTGGCTAAGAAGCTGGGGACAGTGTGTGAGTCCCAAGAACCCCACTCTTGGTGACTGGGTCATCCAGGGAGACACATCAGCTACTCTACAGATCATGGCTGAGCCAGACTGGGAGGCAAGAAAAATCCTCTAGAAGAGAAGAAGCTGAGCAGGGATGGACAGAGTATCAGGGGAGGTAGAGACAGAGCAGGGAAGAATTTGGCTGAGGTCAGGAGGAGATGTGTTCAGGCAAGATCAAGTGTGTTTGGGTGATATGGCCACAGACAAGGATAAGATGCATTCAAAGTGAAGAAGGCAGCCTTGATACTGCTCACAACTCACTGCAATTGTACATCATCTCAGACCTTCGGGAGACAATGAAGAAGAGGCTGAAGGTGTCTACCCTCTTCCAATTCCCCTTTGTAAGAAAAAAAAAAAAAAAAGAAACATGCAGTCTGGTAGGCTCCAGTAAGACCACAAAGGTGATTAAGGGGAAGCTAAAACTGAGCTAAATACAGTGAGGTCATTTCAAGGCTTGGGAAGCATCTCAACGTGAAGGGAATAGCGGTGGACAAGGGAAAGAGGAGACCAGCTCTAAGCTGAACCCTTTCCAATGACTGGTGACATGTACTTGGCATGCCCCCTACTCTTTTGGAACTTCAGCCTCTCCACCTGTAAAATGAGGAAGTGGAAAAAGCAAGAGAAGTTCAAAGGCGTCTAAGAACCAGGCTGATTATGCAGAGTCACAGCAAATGAACCTGGTAGGGGATAGAGACAATGGGGCCCTGGGGAAGCATACAGTGTACTTTTGAAAACAGATAAAACAGGTAAATGAATGAATGAATGTTGTTGTTGTTGTTCAGTCACTAAGTTGGGTCCGACTCTGTGACTCCGTGGACTGCAGCATGGCAGCCTTCCCTGTCCTTCACCATCTCTCGGAGTTTGCTCAAACTCATCTCCATTGAGTTGGTGCTGCTACCTAACCACCTCATCCTCTGCTGCCTCTTCTCCTTTTGAATGAATGAATGATGAACGAATGATAAATAAAACTCTAAGTGTCAGATAAGTATGTTCACCAGCTAGTGTTTTGCAACTCTTCACCAGCTAGTGTTTTGCAACTCCTAAGACAGAGGGTCTCTGAGACCCTCGTCAGCTCCAACACAATTTTGTGGCTCGGTTCATTTTATTTGCTTCTAAAATAAATTTGCTTCTAAAATGTGAGTTTGTGGCACCCTCTTAATTCCAGGAGAGAATGAATCCATTTGCATCAAAGGGATAATAGAAGAGACAGCCTACCAGACTGCATGCCTGTATAAGCGAGGAGCCTTGATTTTCCTCCCCAAGAGTTGCAGCTGAGTCCTTCGGGAAGGCAGTGCAGGGTTCTGAGTGTGTCTCAGGGCTAACTGCCCTCCATTAGTGTCTTGCATCTCCTGCCTAGCAGGCTCCTCTGCCCACTGCATCTGCTCATGCAGCTCAGCCCAGGTCTTCAGGGTTCCTGTTCAGTCCTGCTCACCCCTGTGAGTAAAAGAGAAGCGAGGGGAGAAGCAAGGCCACCATCTGCCTATAGCTCTTCTCTGAGCACATCAGAAAAAACAGCCTCTCGTGCAAACATACTATCCCATGCACATGGCTTTGTGGTGGAGTTCTTCTGTATTTTGAGATTCTCCTGGTCCCTTTTGGTTGATACCTTCAAGCAACACAAAAACTATAAAACCAATCACAGTGCCCTCAGAGAGGAAGAAGGAGATGCCTGCACAGAGAAACCCAGGGGAGATAGAGAAGGCAGAGGCGGGTGGCTGGCAGGCCCCGGGGCTGATACAAGAGTCCTGTAACTCTGGCCAAGCCTGAGGATGGAAACTTGAACATGAGGCCACGGCATCAGTTCTCCTTTCATGACCACCCCAGTCTCCTGCTGGACAGCACAGCTAAGAGATGGTTCTTTGTGATGCAAAGTCTGCTCTAACAGGCCATGAATACATGTTTGGGTAGCCTTAGCCCAGCAGCAGCAGCAGCTCTGGCAGAGAGGGAGTGAGTCCTGCATCATTTGGAGACATCTGGCCCTGCATCCCAATTTAACATGGTGATTGCTATGTAGCGCAGCACAAAGCCCTCCCGCTGTTCTCAGGAAAGAGCAGTGCATTTTCCCTTTAGCAGGTCTTTTATTGACATGATCGGTCCTTCCTCCTCTCCCAGGCTGATCCCAACTTCCACCTGCAATTCCTAAGTGCACCTGTTATACAAAGTGCCACTTCAATACCCTGCTCCTTGGAGCTCGTCTTAGATGCACCGCACACCCTCCCTGCCTGCAGAAGCCCAGAAATACTAAATCCTTTGCCTTGAGACTCTCAGCAGACTCATGAATATCACAAAGATGCATCATAGCGTCTTTTCACTCTGGCCTCCAGTAAGTTAACACTCACTGCACGTTCGCAAGGAAAAGGCCAGTAATTGGTTTTGCTCGGGGAACAACCTCAGAGATAAATGCCATGTGTACCATCATTTACCTTCCCCGAGTGTGTGTTGTGTTTCTGTCTGGGGTGCCGGTCCCTGTCATTGCTCAGCTCTCACACCCAGAATGCCGCTGTGGTGACGGAGTGGCTGTCAGAGTTGTCAGCTGTTGGAAAAGGTGTATCGGTGGGAGGGGAGGATGCCTGCTTTCCTGGCTCAGGCAGACAGACACGTGGCTCCCACATCAATCTGCTCCTCCTTTCCACGAGACTCCTTTTTGAGTGATCAGGCCAGAGTGAGAAAGCTTTAAAAAGAAAGGCTATTTGGCAGTTTTCATTTGCATCCATGAGATGGTGCGTGTTGGGTCAGAGAGCCATGTTCAATCCTCACCCTCCGCCCCTACAGGAAGAAATCAGGCCGCTTCTCCTGGGATCCAAGGATGCTATAGACTCTGGTCCCCATCTTCCTGTCCCTCTGGGTCCCCTTTACCTGTTATGTCCCCGTTCTTCCCACACTCCTGCACCAGCTTCATCACATTGCTGTAACTCCACATGATTCTTGCATTTCAGCACCAGGGTACTTGTGAGCCCTCTGCCCTGGGCACCCTTCCCACTCGATGACTTGCTAGCCCTTCTCATCTTTGCCCGTCTGTCTGTCAACTATCAACTCCTTCTCTCCCCTCCCTCCCCTCCCATCTGTTTCTTCATCTAGAACTGGTGTGTTCCTGGAAGGGAGGGGCTGATGACTTTGTTTTGTAGGTTTCCTCAGACTTTTGAGTCAGGCTTACAACAGGATGGCCACTTGTCCCCAACTACTGCTAAGCCATGGAACCAATGACTTAAGAACAGAAGGAGGGAGGGGGACTGTGAGCTCACCACCTGCAAGAGATGTTTACAGAGTAACACCATTCCCGGGGTAGTCGAGAGTGTTTAGATTTGGGCATTCCTGGGGTTTCCTTCCAGATACTTCCCATTCCAGCTCTGTGGCTTTGAGTAAGGTACTCAGCTATGCCAGGCTACAGTTCTGTCACCTCCAAAATGTGGATGATAAGACCTCATCAGTGTATAGCTTAGAGATGATGCATGATGCTCTGGGCACATAGTAGAGACATGTGTTTGTTGCTCAGTCGTGTCTGACTCTTTGCAACCCTGTGGATTGTAACCCGCCAGGCTACTCTGTCCGTGGGATTCTCCAGGCGAGAATACCAGAGCACGTTGCTGTTTCCTTCTCCAGGGGATTTTCCTAACCCAGGGGTTGAATCCACATCTCCTGCATTGCAGACAGATTCTTTATCGTCTGAGCCACCAGGGAAATTGTCATAATAGGGGTACCAGGTGCCAGATATTAATGTGATATCACCTCTAATATTTTCTATCCTGTCACTTTGCTGTGTAAATGAAATTCTGTTGAAGCAACTCCTATAAGAAAGATCTCTCTATAAAGAATGAGGAGGAAGAGGAGGGGGAAAAGGAGAAGAAATTCCTCCTCTGGAGGAGCCCCTGGGACTTCCCTGGTGGTGCAGTAATTGAGAATCCACCTTTCAATGCAGGGAATATAGGTTCCATCCCTGGCCGAAGAACTAAGATCCCACATGCCAACCTGTGCGTCAAAACAAAAGAATCCTGAAGGCTGAAACAAAGAACCCACACACTGTGGTAAAGAATCAGGGCATCCAAAATAATTTTAAAAAATCTAAACCTAGATTCAAAAAAAAAATTTTTTTTAAATAATAAGACATTTCAAAAGACCAATATAAAAACATGCTGCTTTCAACCCCTCCATACGCCCCAGGGGCACTGCTCTGGTAAGACTGGCTCTCACTCTCCATCGGGGGCCTATATCCCCAAAAGAAGAGCCTGGTGGCAACTGAGAGCGCAGATGCAGAATTCAGAGGAGAGGAACAAAGGGACCCAGACACCCTGGGTCCTGATGGCTCTGCCTTTACAGGAAATGAAAGGAAGGATGGAGGCAATTAGGCTGGAGTCAAGGACAGAACGGGGCCGAGTTAAAGCCGGGGCAACCACGCTTAAGACACAGGACACGCATGCTCTGCGTCCTCGTGTGTGGGACACGGAGCATTGCAAGAGCATCAGCCTGGGGATCTCTAAAGCTGGCTTAACAGGGTGCTGAGGGCTGAGCGCGGGTGGGCTTGAGGTCTGACTCGGGAGTCACCAGCAGCCTGGCCCAGGATGCAGCGTATGGCCTCACCGAATCTAGTTTCCTCAGACTGGGAGACGGAAAATTATAACACCACTTCCCAAACCTGTAGACTCTGGTTTCCTGGAAAATATACAGTAAGTCCCCTACACATGAACCTTCTAGGTGTGCACTTTCAAAGAGGCGAAGGTGACCCTGTATGCCAGCTGTGGTATTGTACTCTTGTACTTTTCAAGGTCCCTGAACTGTGAGATTAAAAATGTCTTCTTTATTTTTTTTGTTTGCTTTTTATGTATTATTTGTGTGAAAAATACTATAAACCTATTACAGTATAGTACTATATGGCCAATTGTGTTAGTTGGGTACCGAGGCTGTTTGTTAGATTTATGAACAAATTGCTCTTGTGAACATGCTCTTGGAATGAAACTCATTTGTATGTGGGGGACTTAGTACTGTATTGATATGTTTAATTTAACAAAAGGCTACATGGTAGAAGTACAGTCACTATTATTTTTATTCTATTCCCTTGGAGTGTTATCATGACCCAAATCTCCCGAAGGTGCTGTTGCCCTCTAGCTAAGCTTCCCCAGAGAAAGTTCCCCTCCCTCAGTTCAGTTCAGTTCAGTTCAGTCGCTCAGTCGTGTCCGACTCTTTGCGATCCCATGAATTGCAGCACGCCAGGCCTCCCTGTCCATCACCAGCTCCGGGAGTTCACTCAGACTCACGTCCATCAAGTCCGTGATGCCATCCAGCCATCTCATCCTGGGTCATCCCCTTCTCCTCCTGCCCCCAATCCCTCCCAGCATCAGAGTCTTTTCCAATGAGTCAACTCTTCGCATGAAGTGGCCAAAGTACTGGAGCTTCAGCTTTAGCATCATTCCTTCCAAAGAAATCCCAGGGTTGATCTCCTTCAGAATGGACTGGTTGGATCTCCTTGCAGTCCAAGGGACCCTCAAGAGTCTTCTCCAACACCACAGTTCAAAAGCATCAATTCTTTGGCGCTCAGCCTTCTTCACAGTCCAAGTCTCGCATCCATACATGACCACTGGAAAAACCAAAGCCTGACTAGATGGACCTTAGTCAGCAAAGTAATCTCAGATATCTTGAGTTCTGCCATTTCATCAGTGGCTTCGGGTTTTCTAAGGTTATGAGCACTGTAAGTGGCTTAATATAAGATTTGCTGAAGGCCACACCGTTAACTCCCAAGTCATTTGGGGCAAACTAAGTTTTCTGAGCTTTATTTTGTCACCCATACCATGAGGATAATAACTCACAGACTGATGGTGAGGGAACACTGAGACGCTGCATACAAAGAGACGGGCCCAGCACCTTGAAAATAGCAAGAGCTCAGCAAGTGCCGCTGCCTTAGTTCAGGGGGCTCTAACCAAACCTCACCGGTTGAGTGGCTTATGAGTGACATAAACTCGTTTCTCATGGTTCTGGAGCTGACGGTCTGAAATCAGGAAGCCAGCACGGTCAGGGTCTGGTGAGGACCTCGTCCGGGGTCCCTGACTGTGGACTTCTCGCTGTACCCTCACAAGGAGAGGAGAGAGGGGAAGCAAGTGCTCTTGTGATTCTATAAGGGTGCTAATTCCATTCTTGAGAGCTTCAGACGCATGATCTCATCCAAACTTAATGCGGGAGTTGGCGGGGGGGGGGTGCTTCCCTGGTAGCTCGATGGTAAAGAATCACCTGCTAATATAGGAGACCTGGGTTCAGTCCCTGGGTCTGGAAGATCCCCTGGAGAAGGAAATGGCTACCCACTCCAATATTCTTGCCTGGAGAATCCCATGGAAAGAGGAGCCTGGTGGGCTACCGTCCATGGGGTTGCAAAGAGCCAGACGTAACTTAGCAACTAAACAACAACAACAAGGGTTTCAACACATGAATTTGGGAGGTAGGGAACAAATATTGAGTCCATAGAAAATGTCCGTAGGGCTTCCCCATGACACAAGTGGTGAAGAATCTACCTGTAATTCAGAAGACACAGATTCAATCCCTGGTCAGGAAGATCCTCTGGAGGAGGAAATGGCAATCCGTTCCAGTATCCTTGCCTGGAGAATCCCATGTCTGGACAGAGAAGCCTGCCAGGCTACAGACCATGGGGTCACAAAGAGTCGGACACAACTGAGCAGGCATGCATGTACAAGTGTCCATTCTAACTATAAACAATAGTATGTCTATGTATTATTGCTTTTAGTAATGAAATACACCTTGTTGTAACCAGAAAGAGTCATGCTTGTCAAACAGGATGCCCCGTCTGGGAAGAAGATCTCAAGGCCTGGCATCACTAGCATTTGACCCTCTTGCTGTGAGATCTCTGCATTTTCTTTCCACGAGAAAGTCTCTCTGATGCTTGGTGGCCGCCCTCACCTCTCCTGCTTAGTAACACCATGAGCCGCTGCGCCGTGTTTATCCAGGACACACCTCAAAAGGCACCGACAGGTGACAGGCTTTAATTTCCTGCCACCATCCTTCTGGAAAAGCAAAGCCGGTCCAGCCGTCCAGCCCTGTAAAAGGCAGATGACGGAGCGAATTCAGGATGAAAGATGCAGACGTGAGGATGGGGACAGAGCAGACGCCAGGCCTTTCCGAGCTGCAGTGTCAGCCCCTCGGCCCTTGCTCCCTGGGCACACAGTGTGCCCAGCTCTGAAATCGGCAGTGCCAGGCAAGCAAACACCTTCCAAACAGTCATCTTGAACGGTTTTCATTGTACATATAATATTTAGGAAACCGTCTCAGACCGTAGAGTCATGTGCTGTTTCCTGGAGTTCAGAGAGTTGTGCCAAGAATAGTGAAGAGTAGTGGCCTAGATGTGAGTTTTCAGGGAGCAGTGGAAAGAGGAGAAGAAGGTTCCAGAAGGGACTGTGAGCCTCTGTCCTGAGCCAGGCTCAGTGCACACATAGGAGCAGGATGGGGGGTGGAGGGCCAGGGCTTGCCTCCTGGAGACGCATGAACCCAGTTTGTTGAGTAGCAGCCAAGAGCTCCAAGGATCACAGAATCAAAAATAATTAGTTTGTTTTTATGAAATCTGACTCTGGTATCATTACTGGTTGAAATCACCTCTCCTCTGGTTTCCACTCCCCCGTCCCTCTAATCTTGCCTGGTTGATATCAATAATCATTTTACTGATACGCGTGGTGATGGAGTCAATATTGTCACTCGGAACTCAGAGGGATCCACCTGCAAGGAGCTGGGCTTTGCTACCCTCTGATCTTCTCCTCCTCATAAAGAGACAGCTCCTCTCCGCTCACATCAGCATCCCAGTTGCTTCTGGCACCCCATCAATATTTCCTACATCTAATTACATTTTAGGTTTTGATGTTTTATTCCTGGGCAGTCAAATATTTTTGCATGCTGAGAAGGAAGAAAGTAGCTCAAAGCTGCCCAGAGAGCCAATCACAAAACTGGTAAAAATGAAGGAAGAGCATCTCTCCCCTCTGTGCTCTGCTTCTCGGTCCTTCTGCCATGCTCTCTCCATCAGTCTCTCTCTCTCTTCGGTTCTCACCTGCCTGCCTTCTCTCTCCTAACCAGGCAGCTCCTAATGAAGTCCACTATCGACTGGGACACCACAACCAGGAGCTCCCCAACCCTGCCAGCAGGTCACCATCCAGGGCCCAACACAGCCACTGATACTAGAGGCAGCCCCCATGTGCACAGTGGAAAGAATCTGCCTGCAATGCAAGAGATGCAGGACATGCAGGTTCGATCCCTGGGTCAGGAAGATCCGCTAGCCAGCTGTTCAGGAGGAGCACCGGGCACGCCCTGGGGCAAGGCCTCCTATGTGCAGCCCCATTCCTTAGAGGAAAATTCCAGAGCTCAGAGAGGTTAGAGAACATCCCAGGGACACACAGCACACGTGGCTGACCCACACTTCGCCCCCTCTGCCAGCCCCTGCCGGCCTGGGCATTGGACCTCAGCCCTTCGCCTGCCCAGGTGTGGGCGGGGGCGAGGGGCACAGAGCTGAGATGCTGGGTAGAGGAGGAAACGGCAGCCCACTCTAGTATTCTTGCCTGGAAAATTCCATCAGTAGAGGAGCCTGGTGGGCCATAATCCATGGGATTGCAAAGAGCTGGACACGACTGAGTGACTGAGCGTGCATGCGTGCGCACACAAACACACACACACACACACACACACTCCTCACATGGATAATGACCTGGCAGCCTGAGGCAGGCACTTCCCCTTGCTGACTTAACTGCACATCTGGGGGACCAGGAGGCCAGGAGGGAAGTGATGCTATAGCCTGGCACCTCCTGGGGAGTCTGTCGCCGCCTCGAGAGTCCTGCAGGAGGCTGCAGACCCTGCCTGCCTCCACATTGCATATCCACTGAAGAGCAAAACAAGGTCAGAGCCAAACCAGATTCTAGACTGAAAAAACCCATCAGGCTTTTTCATGTCATAGAGAAAGGATTCTCCAGTTCCGCTAAAGGAGCCTTTGCTTTCATTCACTCAGAACAATTACCATGCATCTTCTAAGCAAGGGCTAGGCACAGAGAATGCAGAGGTGAGTGAGACACACTGCTTATCCTCAAAGAGGCCCCTCTGCCAGGCTGTTAGGACCATGCATCTAACAGGACTGGAACCAGAGGCAAAATGAGTTGAGGGGTCTTTGCTCACACTGCCTGCGGTAGGTTGAAAGGCTGAGCCACAATTTTAAGTCATTGTATCCATGTTTGAGCCATAAATGGGTACTAACTCTGGCCAGTGTGAAGCAGTTTCATTCTCCCAGTTTCTCACCTTGTGACCAGAAAACCATAAACAACAAACAAGAGTAGGAAGACGGCCCAAAAGCGGGCAGACTTCCTAGGGGCCCCAGGACTCCAGGAACAAGGTTACACTCTGGGTCTTTTCGCTGGGCCTTGTCCGTATCCCTACTCCACCTTTTGGCTAAAATCACGTGCAATACGGGGGCTTCCCAGGTGGCACAGTGGTAAAGGATCTGCCTGCCAGTACAGGAGACACAAGAAACACAGGTTTAATCCCTGGGGCAGGAAGATCCCCTGGAGTAGGAAATGGCTACCCAATCCAGTATTCTTGCCTGAAAATTTCCATGGGCAGAGGAAACTGGTGGGCTACAGTCCATGGGGAGGCAAAGAGTCAAGACACAACTGAGCAACTGAGCACTCTATCCCAGACCGAGCACTGCAGAAGCCTCCCCCCTGGAACCACACGCAGCAGGCAAAATCAAAAAAGGCCAAGAAAAGCCTACTTCCTCTAGAAAATGGATCATTTAACAACAAAAAACTGCTTTGGTAGTAACTTCTCTACTCTTGTCAAACTCCAACAGAAACACCAAAGTCCCACAACAGAACCAAGGGGAACTGAGCTAGCACCCCACCCCCAGGAGGCACCCCAACCCCTCTGCCAGGGAACCAGCAGAGACTAGACAAAATCTTGGCCTGCTGTCCCCACCCCTCAACATCAAGATCGAACATGGTGGTTCAAGGAAGGGTTCCACATCCCCCAAACCATGCAGGGCATCCGTGGGGCCCGGTGTGGGGCTCACCCTCTACACTCACCTGGCATGAAGGAAACAGAACAAGGTGGTGCCAGGCAGCCTCACCAGCTTTCCCTCTTCCTAGTATTAGCAGGACCCAGTGAAGACCTGAGCCCGCATCCCACCAGCATCAATGAAAGGAAGCAAGATGATGGGAACAGTGAGGAGAACAAGCAGGGCTGGTTGTCAGGCACTCTGCTTCTCCTTCCGCTCTCCTGACGTCATGAAGGCCAGGTGGAAACCTAAGCTTCCACCCCCACCTGGCAGCAAGAAAGCACTGGAAAAGACCCTGATGCTGGGAAAGCTTCCTAGAAAAGACACAGGGGCGATGTGCAAGGCGGAGCCCGGGTATGCAGCCTCGTGAGTTACAGCTTCAAGGAACTGAATCCTGGGAGCTATCTCTTGGAGATGGGTGCTGATATAGCCACTGAATTTAGGAAGAAGCTATGAAAAAAAAATTTATTGGAGGATATAATTGTTTTACAATGCTATGTTGGTTTCTGCCATGCAACAATGCATATCAGCCATGACTATATGTGTGTGTGTGTGTGTGTGT
>SJYQ01006270.1:559660-574986 GCA_006410935.1 Redunca redunca
TATATATATATATATATATATATATATATATATATAATCTCCTCCCTCTTGTGTCTCCCTTCCACCCCCACCTCATGGTGGGAGGAATTGAGAGAGTATCATTGATATATGAAAACTATCTTATCCAAGATTCCCAAGCTGTCAGTGCCTAAAGGGCTTTCAGATGGAACATTCCTTCATCCCCATTGACTGGTATGCCCATAGGTGCTGGGCAAAGCTTGGCCCTTGAAATATACAGTAAAAGGTGTCTTCTGTGGTATTCATGGCTCCACTGTCCTAAAAGCTAGACAAGCAGGTAAACCATCAGTGGAATGATGGTCTTGCCATTCTTCATCAGTCACAGAATCTGCCATTCTTCATCAGGGGAAGATTCCTACAAACAAGATTCATAGAAAGTAGAACAAACAGGGGAGAAGAACCCATAACCTGGGGGAGTAGCTCAGAGAAGGGTTCATGACAAAGCGCATTGAATGAACGCCTTCAGTTAAAGAGGATGACTCATTCAGGTGGAGAAACAAAAAACTGAAGGCAAAAGAACAGTGCCAGACTCTAAGGAAGAGGTACTGTTTGTGAGAAAACGTGCACTTTTTCCTAAGTACACGTGTATCACCTTCTCACCGCGCTGCCCTCTGTTCACGACTTCCACTAAAGCATGTCAAAAGCATCTCACCTTCCCTACCTGTCACCTGCCCCGCCTTCGAGAGGATGTGACAAGGTGCTACAAGGTCTCAGCCTTTCTTGGCCAGATGTACTTTCAGAGGTGCCCTACTCTTAATCCTGCTTAGCTTCTGACCCTAAGCTGACCTCTTTCTCGGGGAGACTGGGAAGCCTTCTACTGAAGCCTAGACCCCTGCCTGCATGAGCTGGCTTGGGTCCCCAGTCCATCCCTTGCTGCTTGTTTTCCCAAGACTCTTTAACACTGAGGCCTTAAGAGCATGTCTTCAGGACCCAAAGTGGGAAGAAAGCTAAATACAAAGCTTTGGTTCTGGAAGTCCTCTATAATGTTCTATTGACCAAGTAAATCCTACCTTCTGTCTGAGCTCTCTCCTGCTCAAACAAAGGATTTCTCAGTGTGCTCTGTCAGCTAATGAAACCCCAAGTCCATTATGTCTTGTCATCGAAAATGAATTCTCACAATGGCTGAGAGACTTCCTGGAGAGATAACAGTTCCTGTGTCTGATTCTTTAAGAAACAATTGTATGTGGCCGTATGGAGCTTTGTGGATTGGCAGGCGGGCAGAGGAAGAGACACCTGTCTCGAGCTCTCTCATCTGCTGCTCTGACCCTCTTGGAAAAAAAAAAAAAATGAAATGATGAGATTATAGCATTATCCAAGCACAAAGGAAGAGCCAACCTCTGTGCTTCCACCAGGGAGTCTCTAAAGTTTTATGGTCAGAAATACAGCATGAAGAAAGCACGTGTATTTTTACACAGTTTTATATATTACATTAACCATATTATTTTATATCTTTTCATCTGTTTTTTCTTGTCTCCAAAATTATAAGAATGATCTTGCTATCTCTCCATACAACTCGTTGTCATTGTTCAGTCACTAAGTCACGTCCGACTCTCTACAGCCCCATGGACGGCAGCATACCAAGCTACTCTGCCCTCCACCGTCTCCCAGAGCTTGCTCAAATTCATGTCCTTTGAGTTGGTGATGCTATCTAACCATCTCATCTGCCACCCTCTTCTCCTTTTGCTTTCAGTCTTTCCCAGCATCAGGGTCTTTTCCAGTGAGTGGGCTTTTTGCATCAGGGGGCCAAAATATTGGAGTTCGAGCTTCAGCATCAGTCCTTCTAATGAATATTCAGGGTTGATTTCCTTCAGGATTGACTGATTTGATCTCCTCACTGTCCAAAGGACATTGAAGAGTCCAGCACCACAATTTAAAAGAGTCAACTCTTCAGTGCTCATCCTTCTTTACAGAACAACTCTTACATCTGTACATGACTACCAGGAAAACCACAGCTTTGACTGTGTAGACCTTTGTTGGCAATGTGATGTCTCTGCTTTTTAATATGTTGTCTAGGTTTGTCGTTCCTTTTCTTCAAAAGAGCAAGTGTTGTTTGTATGTTTGTTTGTTTTTAATTTCATGTGTGCAGTCACCACCCACAGTGATTTTGAAGCCCAAGAAAATAAAATCCTTAACTGCTTCACTTTTTCCCCTCTTAATGCTAAGGAAGATGGTGGTCCATATAGTATCTCAAAAAAACATTAATATTATTATTGGCACTGCTGATTTCATACAATGATAATCCATTATTCTTGGAAACATTTTCCAATGTGATCAGTCTTTTTTTTCTTCCCTGCTGGTAAGGCAATTGTTGTTATCTCCATACATAAAGTTATCAAGGAAGTTCAGTGACCTCACAGGACTCAGGCTAGGAATGACTGAGCTGGGAAGCAGCATGGAGAGGTGGGTAAAACCACAGAGATCTGAATCTTAGCTTTAGTACACATTAGCTATGCAACATTGGGAAGATTACACAGCCCCATCTAGTCTTCTAGTTCTTCAACCAAATAATCATTTTTTCTTAAGTTGTTGTGGAGTTCAAATTAAAAAACCAGTGAGAAGCACTCACAGCTATGCCTGCCACATACAGTATATGCTCAATAAACTTTAGCTGTTTTCCCATAACTCAAATTTTCTGACTCTGGCACTCTTTCCACTTCACACTTAAGATACCTTTTTTAAAGTTAAAAATAACAGAGAATTGAGATATAAGAATCTATAATAGGAAGCCCAGTCTCATCTTATAGGTGTCAAGAATGGATCCCTAAGGAGTATGCCTCAGAGTGGATATTAATGGAACATAGATGGATGCCCAATGGTAAAGGCATATATTCTACTTTTAACCAGATTCAATATCATGCAAATATTCTACATTCCCCCACAGTCCACAGACATAGCTGATTTCATCTAAATTTCATCTAAATAAAATATGTGCTGTGTGCTGTGCTAAGCTACTTCAGTTGTGTCTGAGTCTTTGTTACCTATGGGCTGTAGCCCACCAGCCTCCTCTGTCCATGGGATTTTCCAGGCAAGAATGTTGGAGTGGGTTGCCATGCCTTCCTCCAGGTAAAACGCTATCATTTTTTGCACTCACCCTCTTTTTTAAAAAAAATATTGCCCAAATGTCAGGCCACGAGAGATATTAGTTCCCTGAACAGGGATTGAACCTACACCCGCTGCAGTAGAAGTGTAGATTTCTGACCACCAGACTGCCAAGGAAGGAGAAGGCAATGGCACCCCACTGCACTACTCTTGCCTGGAAAATCCCATGGACAGATGAGCCTGGTGGGCTGCAGTCCATGGGGGTCGCAAAGAGTCGAACATGACTGAGCGACTTCACTTTCACTTTTCACTTTCATGAATTGAAGAAGGACATGGCAACCCACTCCAGTGCTCATGCCCAGAGAATCCCAGGAACGGCGGAGCCTGGTGGGCTGCCATCTATGTGGTCACACAGAGTCGGACATGACTGAAGCGACTTAGCAGCAGCAGCAGACTGCCAAGGAAGTCCCCTAAATATACATTATCAAATGGGTATAAATGAGTAAAGAGCAATTTCAGCTGTCCAAGCGTTGCCAGAAGCTCTCTCCTGCTATACGCAGATCCAAGTCCCTGTAATATTGCACTAAAAATTGGTTTATCTTCTAGAAGAAACAATGAGAAGGCAGAGAGGAGAGAAATGGAGAACTTGCTACCATGGACTAATAGGAAGACCTGCTTGATTTTATAGAGGATCTAGCAAAAACCTGGCCATGAAATCTTATGTCTTTAACAGAGTATAAATACATTCTCCAAGGGTACCACTTAATGGTTTATATCTTGGAGCCAAAATTTCCAATGGAAGTCTGATTCCACTGATTGGTCTATACATGACCTTCATACATTGAACAAAATTCTCTGAATTTCATATTTCTTATTTCTAAAGGATATGCAAATGAATGCTTTTGCCGTTAGCACTTATTGTTTGAATGAAATTAAATGATATATAAGGTAACACAATGCCAGGCATACAGTGAATTCACAGAAAATGTTAAATTCTTTCCTTTGAGTTTGAAACATCCAAGGACTTGAAGAAATAGAAGGGAATCTCCATAGTTGGAGAATCCAATTGACAGCATGGTGGACTTGAGATACGTGCATGCTAAGTGCTTCAGATGTGTCCGATTCTTTGCAACCCTATTGACCTTAGCTTGGCAGGCTCCTCTGCCCATGGGATTCTCCAGGCAAGAATACTGGAGTGGGTTGCCCTTTCCTCCTCCAGTGAATCTTCCCAACCAGGGATCGAACCAGCGTTTTTTGTGTCCTGCATTGGCAGATGGGTTATTTACCACTGCACCACCAGGATATGAGACGGGGGTTTTGGAAATGTGAGATCATGACACTGTAAGTATGGACAGTTCCTATGAGAGAGGAGACGCTACTGAAGTACGATATGCAGTGTCACGGGGAGCTAACAAGCCCGAAATGCAAATGGTCCAAAATACAAACACGCACAGGAAAGCGTGCGAGACAGGAGGAACATAAAGCAGAGGCACAGCCGCCCCGCAGGACGCTGTGTGGGGGACTGAGCCCCGACAAGCTGATACTCTGGGAAACAGCACAAGCGGCCAGCAAAGAGTGTGAAGCTTCGTCTGGGGTAGGCAGGTGAACAATAGGCATCCTGCTTGGGTGGAATGGGACGATGTTAGCCTAACAGGGAGCACTGGCAGACCTAGACCTGGACCACGGGTTACAGGAGTGGCACGAGGGCGGGTGGCAGGAGTCGAGAGATGCTGCGTCTGAGTGCCCGTCACCTGGCTCCCAAGGGAATGCCATGCCGCCCAGGTGGAGTGCTAAAGTGAGAAGGGCTGAGGCAGGAGCGGTCACTGTTTCTTAGTCTGGTGAGGACTGGGTCCCTGTGACTTCCCTCAGTGGAAGCCTCTAGGCCAATTCTGCCTCCAGCAGGCCAATGGTAGAGCCTCGACAGTAGCTGACTTGGGTGTTAAGAAGATTGCCATGACTACCATGTTGGGAAGAGATGGAAAGAGGGCCAGGATAAATGCAGGAGATCAGTTAGGATTCTATTATAACATTTCAAATTAAAAACGGTGGTAGGGACTTCCCAAGCAGAGACATCACTTTTCTGCCGAGCATCCTTCTAGTCAAAGCTATGGCTTTTCAAGTGGTCATGTACGGATGTAGAGTTGGACCATAAAGAAGGCTGAGAGCCAAAGAACTGATGCTTTTGAATTGTGATGCTGGAGAAGACTCTTGAGAGTCTGCTGGACAGCAAGGAGATCAAACCTGTCAATCCTAAAGGAAATGAACCCTGAATATTCATTGAAAGGACAGATGTTGAAGCCGATGCTCCAGTACTTTGGCCATTTGATGCAAAAGAGCCAATTCATTGGAAAAGACACCAATGCTAGGAAAGATTGAAGGCAAAAGGAGAAGAGGGCAGCAGAGGATGAAATGGTTAGATGGCATCACTGACTCAATGGATCTGAAATTGAGACAACTCCAGGAAATAGTGAAGGACAGAGGAAACTGGCATGCTGCAGTCCATGCGGCCACAAAGAGTCGGACATGACAATGCAACTAAACAGCAACAAACAGACTTCCCTGGTGGCCCAGTGATTGAGACTTCATCTCTCAGTGCAGAGGTGAGGGTTCAATCCCTGGCCTGGTTGGGCAGCTAAGGTTCCACATGCCTGGGACCAAGAAGCTTAAAACAGAAGCAACATTGTAACAAATTCAATAGAGACTTTAAAAATGGTGATAGATTGGACCAGGCGGTTGGCAATAGACAATAAGAAGTAAAGGCTCCCGGATATATTTTTATATTTTAGTATGAAAACTTTCAAACATAAACAAAAATGGCACCAACACAAAAACAGTGAGGGCTGGTCAAAAAATTCAGCCCATGGCATATCTTGCTTTTTCTATTCACAGTCATTGTCCTCTCCTCCCACTGAATTAGCAAGAAGCAAATACCAATCCATAAATAATTCAGCTGTTATCGCTAAAGCTTAGATTGCTGTTAAAAATATAACGACATTCCCATTTTTACATCTGAAAAACTTAACAATAATTCCTTAGTAGTATCAAATATCTAATTGGTGATCAAATTTACTCTATCATCTCATAATTTTTGCTTTGAGAATTTCCTTTTAAAAATCCATGTTCAAACAAGCCAAGGCATTGCAGCTCTTTGATGTCTCCTGAAGTTTTATAATCTACAGATTCCTCGTTCCTTTTTATACTCCCTTTAAATGTATTCTTGAAGAAACTAGATTTGGGTACTGGAGGTTTCCCCACACTCCAGGTTTTGCTTAATGCCTCCTATGGGATGTTTATTTGTTCCTTAGATGTCTCATAAACTGGCAATTAGATTTAGATTCTTATTCAGATTGCTGTTATTGGCTTTCAAGGAGACGTCATCGATGGTGATGTATACTTTCACTGGGAGGCACTGAGTGTCTGACTTTACAGCAGAAGCGCCGCGTTGACCCATCGCTTCGTTCAGGCTTCCAAACTAGTAGCGGTGCAATGTCATTCTTTTCATGCTCATTTTCCTTAAAATTCTAAACAAGAATATTTTTCATATCAGATCTTTGATTTACTTGAGGTATAATTGAAAAACAAAATGCAGATGGATGTTTATCTGCTTTATTGTGCCAGTTTTCAGAATAATGAGTTGTTTTCCTAGCATCCTCCCCAAATATGATTTTTTGTTTTCCTGTCATTATAGACTCATGGATTTAAAATATTTGATACAGTTTAACACATTATCATAATTATTCTTTTTAAATAAAGTAGTTTTAGATCATTGTAAGAAATAATACGGAGAGATCCCAGTGATAACAGCTTGTGTAACTATAGTAACATTTCTCAGTCAGAACACTGACACTGATACAGTCAAGATACAGAACATTTCCATCCCCACAAGGATCCCCCATGTTGGGCTTTTATAGCCACACTCACCTCCCCCTCACTCCCACTCCCTCCCATAACCCTGACAGCTGATCTGCTAAAATGTAACATATAAGAGAGCAGATTATATACACACACATACATAAATATATATATATAATTTTATCAATGATACATATATAACTTTATCAATAATATTGATATTAACTTCAATTCAAGACTCATGAGGCACTCCTTTAAAAATGGAATCAGACTCTATGTAAACATTGGGATTGGCTTTTCTTACTTAGCATAATTCTCTGGAAATTCACCCAGGTTTTAGTGTCTATCAATAGCCCATTCCTTTTTATTACGAGTAATATCTCATGGTATGGATGTATCAGAACTGATCTAAACGTGCACCTTTCAAAGAGCATCTGAGTTTTTTCTAGTTTCAGGATGTTATTGATAGAGCTTCTATAAACATTCATTTACAGGATTTTGTGTGACATGAACTCTCATCTCTCAGAGATAAATGTCCAGGAGTATAACTGCTGCTTTGTGTGGTAGCTGCAAGCTATTTTTTTGGAAGTGAGTATCATTTTTTTTTTTTTTTTTGGTACCACTGGTAATACACAGGTAATCAGGTTTCTCTACATCTCCAACAGCATTTGCTGTTGTTACTGTCTTTGATTTTAGCCATTTAGCTCTGTGTGTGCTGGTCCCTCATTGTGGTGTTAATATGCCTTTCCCTGATGGGATGGCTAATGGCATTGAAGGTCACTTTATGTGCTGATTTTTCCATCAGTATTTCTTACTGAGAGGAAAATCTCTTTATGTCTTTTGTCCATTTTTTAAATTGGATTGTTTGCTTTTACTCCTGTTGAGTTTTAAGATCTCTTTATATATATACTAGAGAGTGGGCTTTCATTGCATATGTGGTTTACAAACATCTCTCAGTGTGTACATGCATGCTAAGCCACTTTAGCCACGTACGAATCTGTGCCACACCATGGACTGCGGCCCACCAGGCTCCTCTGTCCACAGGATTCTCCAGGCGAGAGTACTGGAGTGGGGTGCCGTTTCCTCCTCCACGGGATCTTCCTGACCCAAGGACCAGACCTAGGTCTCACAGCTCCTGCACTGGCAGGCAGGTTCTTTACCACTAGCACCAGCTGGAAAGCACCTTCAGCCTGTAGTTTTTTCTTTATTCTTTTAACAGGGCCTTTCTGAGAGTCAAAATTTTTAATTTTATAAAGTCCAATCTACCAAACTCTCCTTTTAATCATCATGTTTTTGGTGTCAAGTCTAAGTATTCTTTGCCTAGTTCCCAAAGATTCTATTCTATTTTTTTTAAGTTTTGCATTTTACATTTAAATCCATGATCCACTTCAAGTTAATTTTTGTATAAAATGTACAGTATAAGTTGAGTGTTTTGTTTTACCTACAGATGTCTAAATTTTCCTGGCACCATGTGATGAAAAAACTATCTTAGCATAATGGTATTACTTTTAAACATTGTCAAAATTCAATTGGGAATTTCTGTGTCATGTATTTCTATGTTTGTTTTTGGTTTTAAGCTCAATATTTTACTATATGAGTAAAACTGTGTGTATCTGTTTTAAAATAATAATGTGATATTATTACTAGTAATACTATTGTTGAAGGCAATTTAAGATCTGGGGGATAGGTTGCAGCATTTATTTTGCATTTTAAATGTAGCACACAAATTATTTGTTTTATTTGTTTATTTTATTTTTTGGCCACGTGGCATATGAGGCCTTAGTTCTCTGCCCAGGGATTGAAACCATGACCCATTTTTAGAAGCATATTTTAAGACTGGACCACCAGAGACGTTCTCAAATTATTTGTTTTAAAGTCACTTGAAATAATCTTAGTCTGCATAGTTATGTCAAAAATGCTATAACATGATACACTTTAACGTTCATTAGTTTTATTTAGCTTTTGAATCTCAAAGATTGCTTTATTTTCGTTTTATTTTTTAATCATGTAGCATATTATCTAGTTCTAATATCAAATATACAGAATAAGGAGTATTCAGAAATGCATACTTTTTATTTCTCTTCACTCCAGCCTGTTCATTCTCTATCCCACTGATTTGAGGTAATGATTTTATTGTATGAAAAATGTATCATATACAACAGCATCTATTTCTGGATTGTCTGTTCTCTCTTATTGGTTTTTGAGGCTTTTCATGTACCAATCCCCTTTGCTTTTGTTGTAGAAGTCATGTGTTCTCATATGTTCTTGGGCTGCTTCTTCCTGTTCTTCTTTTTCAGAAGAACTTGCTGTGCTTGTCTGTTTTGCCAAGAAAATTTGTAATCACGTTGTCAGACTTTTGAAATAAATCTGATGATCTTTCCAAGAGTATCATAGTAAGTTTGCAATTTAGAGTATGGATATATTTTCAAAAAGACCCTGATGCTAGGAAAAATTGAAGGCAAAAGGAGAAAGGGGCAGCAGAGGATGAGATGGCTAGAGAGCATCAATGACTCAAGGGACATGAATCTGAGCAAACTCCAAGAGATAGTGAGGGACAGGGCAGCCTGGGGTGCTGCAGTCCATGGGGTTGCAAAGAGTCAGATGCAACGTAACAACCAAAAACAACAACAAACATATTTTGAAGATGTCACCAATTTTTTTTTTTTTCAGAGAGACTGGAAGTGGGGTATAAGAGAACAAGAAGAGACAAGGATAATCCCAAGGTGTTTAGCTCAAGAAAATGGAAGAAAGTAGCCATCGAGTGATTAGAGGCAAATGAAGCAGCAGCAGGATGAGGGATCACGTGCTTAATTTTAGATTAGGGTTTGAGAGGCCTGTTAGGTGTCTAATCAGAAATGCCACGGAGGTGGTTGGAAACAGGAGTCTCAGATTCAAGGTATAAGTAACACGGTTGCAGATGTAATCTGGGGAGTTCCTCTGAAAGGGTTCGTATTTAAAACCGTGTAGGCTGCTGATATTGCCAAGGGAAGGGGTTCTTCGGAGAGACCTGATCCAGGCCAAAGGGAGAATTAAGACATCCTTGTTCCTTGGAGAGCAAAGTAACTGTGAAACATAACGAGGAGTCTGGAAGAATTCCGAATCAATGCTGAGACCATTGTTGGATTAAAACCTTGGTGTAGAGAGGGAGGAGTATAACCAGTCCAAAACATGAGGAATGAGCAGAAAATGCCAGAGACAGGTTGAGTTAGAATTGCCAAGTCTGAGCGAGGCCCACAAAGGGAGCAGGTCAGGACTACATGGCTAAGGGATATGCAGATATAGGCAGTGTTTTATGCTCGCCAAATCTCCTGAAGGAGAGATGTCCTTAGGAGGCAGTGTCTTGGCAACTCCTGCCTCCTCCAGTGCCTACCAAGCTATTTTCCTCTGGGTTCTTTGTTGCAAAAAACGTTACAATTTTTGGCTCTCTTAATGCCAGGAAGGATCTATTGGAAATACAAGGTGTTTCACAAAACAGAGGATAGAGACATTGAAAAGTGGCAAGAGCCATGTGACTTTAGAGGGTCAGTAGGCAGGAATGAAAACATTTGAGTTGGAGGAGGAGCCATTTGGTAAGGACACTTTCCAAACTCTTGAGACAATTCCAGCCACCTAGGGAAATCCCCACAGCTACTTAGAATGCATGCATCCTTCGTCCTTGTAAATATCACTTCCTCCAAAATCAGAGTCCTGACGGAAAGGTGTGATGGGCCAAGTCCAGGTCATGTACCTCTATCCTGGCTGCAGGACATTGCTGAGACAAAAGAGCTCTTTCCTTTGGCTTCCGTCCTGGGAAAGGTATTACAGCAATCTACCAACAGTGTGTGTAATGGTGTGTATGTGTGTGCGTATGCTCTGTCACTTCAGTCACGTCTAACTCTTTGCAACCTTATGGACTGTAGCCTGCCAGGCTCCTCCAGGCAAGAATACCGGAGTGGGTTGCCACGCAGGGTTGCCTCCTCCAGGAGATCTTCCCAACCCGGGATCAAACCCAAGTCTCGTATGTCTCCTGCATTGGCAGGCAGGTTCTCTACCACTAACAGCACCTGGGAAGCCCCAGGTGCAGCGGTAGGATTCTACAAAAGGAAGAAAGGATTGAAAACTGAACAGATGAAAATGAAATGGCAAAACGCCCAACACACATGCTGAAAGAATTTGTAGATGTGACGGCATCTGTGGGACAGCTATCTGGGAGCCACCACACATGGAGGAGGCAGACAGCAGTTGAACCCTAAGTTTTCCAAAGCAGCAAAACATGATTCTGGAAACTTCTAGCTCATAAACTTGGAAATCTCAGTAGCCAGGAATTAGAGTGAGTTGAGGAATCAGCCCTGAGATTTCTTTGGAAGGACTGATGCTAAAGCTGAAGCTCCAGTACTCTGGCCACCTCATGCGAAGAGTTGACTCACTGGAAAAGACTCTGATGCTGGGAGGGACTGGGGGCAGGAGGAGAAGGGGACGACCGAGGATGAGATGGCTGGATGGCATCACTGACTCGATGGACGTGAGTCTGAGTGAACTCCTGGAGTTGGTGATGGATAGGGAGGCCTGGCGTGCTGTGATTCATGGGGTCGAAAAGAGTTGGACACGACTGAGTGACTGAACTGAACTGAACTGAACTGAGGAATCAAGGCTGGACAGGACCAAAGGTAGAAGTGAGTTGGTTAGGCATTATTCAGAGAGAGCTTATTAAACAGCTGATCAGTTCCGAATAAAATATTGTAATACACAAAATCTAATGCTTTCAACTCTAGGATTATAATTCAAGATCTTCAAAGCTTGGGACTCTGCTCAGAATGTACTAGAATAAATGGGACAAAGGGAACTGGGACAAATGAGAATTTTTGCATGTAGTTTCCAAACACTAATTGCTCTCTTAGAAGATGTAATAGCCTAGACTCAGAAATCTCATAGCATAAGGAACTTGAAACATCAGCTCATTCAGTTGCCTCAGCTGACAAGGATGTTAACTTGAAATCTAGTAAAAGGTAGGAACTTGCCCAGGAATTCACAGCCAAAGAGCACTGGAGTCAGAATTAACATTCAAATCTCATGAGGAACTCCCTTAAAATACGTTACAATTGCCCTGTGTGTGTGCATGATAAGTTGCTTCAGTCGTGTCCTAGAGCGCCTCTAATTTGGCATCCATTGCTAAGAAAATAATTTGATGAAGCTTAGGAAGCATGTGTTTCTTAGGTGCCACTAACATTATGCAACTGCTAAAAATATTGACACAGATTTAGTCTGCATTAAAAGAGGCACAGTGTCCAGGGCAGGAAAATAAATGATATAAGCATTTTCTGCCCAGGTTAGTCACCCTTAGAGAATCGTGCTTGCCTAATTTTTCTGTTTTTTAAGCATTGCACCACCTCTTTGTCTATCTCTTTTACTTTCTTTTATTTGGCTTTATCAGGTCTTAGTTGCACCGTGCAGATCTTTCATTTCAGCATGCGGGCTTCTTTCTAGTCGCAGTACTAAGGTTCAGCTGCCTCACAACATGTGGGATGTTAGCTCCCTGACCAGGGATTGAACCACGTCTCCTGCATTGGAAGCTGAATTCTTAACCCCTGGACCATGGGGGAAGTCCCCGTGCTTGATTCTGACAATCGCATTTATGGAGAACTCTGGCTCACTGGAGGGAATCTAAACAGTAATGGCGAAGGTTCTGTACATGACTGCAGTAAAGGTTTCAATGGTAAAAAAAAGTAGCTAATAAGGGCAGAAACGGTAGCTGCTTTCAGCAGTGCTTCTGAGAAGGAAGAGGGTTTTTTTCCTGAGTTGCCCCATGGCAGAAATTTGCTACTGGGAAGAAGCAACAGAGAACATTTGTGCCATTCCAAGACCCTGGGAGCCCCTTCTGGTACATAAGCACAATTTCATCTATTTAACCCTTCAGCTAGGGAGGCAGCAGCAAGTCAGAAGATGTCTCTTTCAAAGCCTAACTCTTTGTGACGCTATTACTTTCCTATGGCAGATATTACTTTTTTTTCTATCAAATAATGTCTTTGAAATTAAGCTCATTATAATGTTTCAGAGAAGAGAGACCCTGTCTTATACCCTCTATGGTCCCACAGTACCGAGAGCAATAAACAAAATACACAAGAACTGTTCAATCAATATGAGCTGGCTGATATTCTCTGATATTCTTTTATGTCCCTCCTCCTGTCACAATCATCGATCCTGATCTACTTACTGCAGAGCGTCCAAGAGAAAAAGTCACACACACATGCATGGGTATCTTGAAGGAAATGGAAGAAGGATTGAAAGGACGGTTTTAAATCGTGCATGCTTGCACAGACTTAAACACACAGTGAATGAAACAAAGGACATAATGCTGGTTTCATGCCTTTGTATAAAAGATCACACACAGCAAAGCTTGGCATCATTCCCATATTTATCTCTTTTCTCTGCCCTTTAGTTTTTCTAGAGCCATTTTCTTTTAACGTTGAGAAGCATGCTATTACAATAAGATGAAAAGGAGTGCAGTTGGAGGGCTGGGAGCAGAGTGACTGGGGGCACATCTGTAGCAGAACACTGGCTCAGATGTTGAGGCTAGTCCTGACTCTGTCTCTTGCACTATTGTGTGTTTGGGGAAGTGACTTGAATGCTGAGACTCGATTCTCTCGACTCAGAAACGACAGTGCATACAAGTTGTCATGTGGATTAGCACTAAGTTTGGCAAATCACAGACACACATTAAAATTAGTCCCCTTGCATTTGTCTCTGAAACTCTTCCAACTCTGAAGCATTCCATGAAATATCAAAGGCCTTTGCTCTGCAGGAATTTTCTCTTCCAGTACCACTTGGGAAGTCACTACCTCAGCCAAGAATAGAAATTGTGTGTTAATTCACTTGCCAACACTGTTCAATGGGTGGGTAATGATTGCCCAGAGCACTCTTCTAAGTGTTCCTAAATTATGATAGTCTCTTCTGGAAGGAACAAGAGATGGGGATACTTACAGCAGATACCAGAATGGAAGGGGGCAATAAGGATGCCTTGTTTCTTACAGCCCTGTCTACAGCATTAATGACCCAGGCAATGAATGATAAAAAAAGAATGGATCAGAAGGCTGAATCTGCCTTCTGTTTAATTCACTTAAACGAGTTAGGTCTCAGTTTTCATAACTGTAAACTGATTGGGATTAAAAAGGATGATGATAGTGAAGATGATGGCCCCTGCCCTAACTGTCTCTGAGACCTTGAGAAGGATGACGGAAGAGTGTTTGGAAAGTTGACTATCATGGACCAATGCCAGTCATAGGCGCCCATCAACTACTTTCTAAGCTAGACGGGTAAAGAGGGGCTCAGATGAGAGGACCTGGGTAGTCAAGTATATTTGCCCCTTCTGAATCTGCATGAAAGCAACCTATTGCAAAAACACTGCTTTAACCTGGTGATTTTGAGGAATTGCTACAAAGTAAAATCAAGGACGTTGCCAACAGAAATGTATCACTGTTGAATTAATGGGCTACTGTTCGATTCTTCTCTGTTCTCCCAAGGTGGGGAGCTGGCATGTGAGTGCTGAAGCTTCTGGAACCATTTATCATCTCAAGAGACTTTTTTTTTACCTTGCCAAGAAAATCAAACAGACCTGGGTGGCAGGTCTTGCTTTTAAGGAAAGAGTAAAAGGGAAGGAAAGCTACTTCTGATAAATGGTGGTAAGGGGTCTATTGTTCAAATTATTTCATATGTACTAAGTTCCAACAATACATGCAGCACCAAGCTGTGGGGATTGAAAAGGTGAATAATATTTGCTATAGACAAGGCTCCAAGAGATTTTATTTGAAGGTGTGTTGAGGGCATCTTTGGTGAAGAAGGTAGGAGGAAGCACAGGTTAGACTGAATGGCCTCCTGAGAGCATTTTGCAGGAAGATTTGCCCACAAGAAGACAGTCGGGACTTGCGAGTGGGGGCGGGGCAGGGACGGGCGGGAGGCGCAGGCTGCATGGCTGTGTAAGAATCGGGTTGGAACGCCCGGCAAGTAACCAGAACAAACTAACTTGGGCTAGTAAACCAGACTGGGGGATAGCTAACCACACGAAAAGCTCGAACATAGGACACCGCCAGGACCACGCACAGAACAAAGGACAGAATGGAAGTAGCTGGCTGCAGACCATCCCCCACCAAGAACAGGCAGCCAGAGCCGTAAGGGCTGGAAAGGGACAATTGCAGCCCCAGAGAGACTTTCCCTGCCAAACGGCAAGCAGGCTTCTTTGCTAAAACTTCTGGGGGTGCTGGTCAGCAGTATACCCAGAAGACTGAGCAGCGGGGGCGAGAAACGTGACGGGTCGCAGAGACTGCAGCCGCCGGACACCTGGGAAACTTGGACTTGGGAAGGCGCAACTCCAGCCCAATCTGTACCTCTGGGAGATGGCTGAGCGCCGAACCCGAGCGGATTAGACTGGGGAGGGGAACGCAGCC